>JAJOZX010002977.1:357500-505000 GCA_023014485.1 Bathynomus jamesi
GACAAATTGTTCATTTTCGATAATAGCAATACTCGTAATAACGGATTTAGATTACGTGACAGACGTTTCATTACTAACCGCTAAAAACGTTTTTACATTTAGAGTAATTGATAAATGAAATAATCTTCCAACGTCCGTCGTGAACTCTACCAGCGTTAATATGTTTAAAAACCGTTTAGATAGGCATTTTAAAACTATTAACGTTCTTTAAAAATAGTAAAACAATTAGCAACAGGAGCTCTAGGGATGATAGTCGAGGTTTGAGTCTGTTGACGATTGTTGCCAACTTGTGACATGCCAGCGTGTGATATGCCAGCGTTAAATTTATATTATTAAAAAAAAAAAAAAATAGGCTAACACCAGCTTAGATATAGCTTGTAGCGTAAACTAACCCACTTTTTCTTTTCTTTTCTTATCCTCTCTTTACTTGCATGTCTGTAGTTTGCATGGTATGACTGTTTTTTTTAGTTAAGACTGTGTTTGCATGGTTTGTAAGCGTTCTTATTTTACTCATTTTTATCTTTCACCCCTTTCCTATTCTCTTCGACTATTTTTCCGACTTGTCGGTAGTGGCCGGCGGATGATGACGAGTCTTTCTCTCTCTTTTTCTGAATGAATGTTAACCCACGAATGATAGATTTTGCTACTTAACCCCTTATTCTCTTCTATTAACTCCCTTTTCTCTTCTTTTAACCCCCTACTCTCTTCTTTCTCTTGGGCTAACCTTAGAGTGGATCTTAGGGTCTTTGTTAGCCTTAGCTTCTGTAGATATGTAGATCACGACACTAAGAAAAGGAGAGTTATAGAAGCGCAACCTAATGATCCAGTTATGATTAGGAACTATGGGGCTGGACCAAAATGAGCTCCTGCAACAGTGCAGGAGAGAACGGGCCCTGTTTCCTTCAAATGTCAACTACAAGATGCATCAGGACCAGATATGGGCACGTGAATTGCAGGATAACCAGAGTCCTCCAGAAGGGAGACCGAATTTTCCTGAAAATGGTTCAATTTGCCCACCTATGCAGGTTGCACTTATTCCTACTACATGAATCCCACTCTGCAGGTCGTCTAGGGTCTCTCACCCCGCTGACAGACTCAACTTGTAGGGGAGGAGTGAGGTGACGTGTATATATATATATATATATATATATATATATATGCACACAGTAGCGGATTATAATAGAGGCAAAGGGGGCATTTGCCCCCTGCCCCAGATACTGACCGGCCCCAAGATGCTGACCGACCCCAAGAAACTATGTAACTGCTATAATCTACCGTTGAAATAATTGGTCGACCGTGAGGAAGAAAAAAAAATTCTAGATTCCGCTTCTAGAAAACCTAGTTTAGTATCCCATTTATGTGAACAAAGTATCCATTTTCTGTAATCACATCTTTGTTTTTGTTTCGTTTTCTGGTGATCGATCCCAGTCAGCTGATCACATCACTCATGTATGATGTATCAGGTAAAGAATTGTGTTTTTCTAGTGAAACCGGCCCGAAAATATTCATTGCCCCCGGCCCTAACAATGCTTAATCCGGCCCTGTGTATATATATATATATATATATATATATATATATATATATATAATATAGTCAAAAAGTCACTAAAAGAAAGCTGAATGGCAACACAAACAGATAGATAGTGGGACCGCGGTCTGTTTGGTTATTGGGCTGCCTTAAACAGCATGTATTTTTGTATCTGCAGTAATCATTAATTCTAAGTTTAATTTGGTGATGCTTCGAAAGTGGAAGTGTGTGAATAGGTTAAGTTGTCTAATTATTATGTCAGTTAGGGGTAACGTGTATAGTTTCTAAATTAGAGAATAGGAATATATTAGGTCGAGGTTGGGACGCTGGCACAAATTGGTAGGCCCTAAAAAAGATCTAAATGAAAGCACCTGTAAGTACCTTTCATGTCTATTTGATAACCTAATACTTAGCAGGGTCTAACACCCCTCACGTTATTACATATCTTATCTTTAACAAGTTTCAATATAGGTACAAGAATGTTATGGATGTTATTTTTTGTATTTTTTAATTTACCAATAATATTCCGGACCTCAGTAGAGGTAGCAGGAACAAAAGAAAATTAATTTAGTGGGCTGGGTGGCATATATTCTAGAGCTGAGTGATCATTATTTAGTAATTGTGAGCGAAGCTTATCCGCTATTGAAGTAAAATGTACGAGTATATTTGAAGAGTCTGCAATAGAAGTATCATCAGTTATTTCTTCATTATCAATATTTAATTTCTCTCTTGAATTTTTCCTAATTTGGTTTCCGAGAAGACTGTTTATGGTTGTCCAGGTGTTTTTCATGTCTCTTTTATGTTTGGAAAATTGATTGTTATAATAGTTATATTTTGCAATTTTTATGTTTTAGTTAATTTGTTTCGGAATTTTTCTTTGTAATTGCAATTTGAATAATTTATCTCTGTTCTTTATTAAAGTGATAATTCTTGGAGTGATCCATGGATTTGCGACACTTTTGGGCGAAACTGTTTTTCTCCTTAAAGGAATGCAAATATTAAAAATATTGAATAGGGTGTCATAGAAGAACTGAAACGTATGATCTGGGACATTCATAGGTTCGTCACAGTCAAATCGAGTATTTTCTACAGCCACAATAAATTTTTTGTTAACCTCTGAGAATATTCTGTAATCAATAGAATCAATAGTTGTTTTGTCCGCACCCTGAACAGTGTTATTGAATGTAGCTAAGTAGGAAAATAATCACTGATGTTTGTGGTTATAATTCCAGAATTTACGAGTGCATTGCTATTTACAAATATATTATCAATCGTAGATTCTGTTATTCCATTACCATAGTTGCAGACTCGAGAGGGTTTGGTAATAGTATGATTAAGATAGAAAGAATTCATTAAGTTTAAAAATTTATGAGAGATTGCTTCAGATTGCAAATTGATGTTGAAGTCACCCGCAGCTATGGCATTCGATTTATGGAAGTTGCATAACGCGTTATCTAAGTGAATTAAAAAGCCATTAATATTAGTATTAGGTGGTCTGTAGATTGCATGGACAGAATATACATTATTTTTGTCTTTTATATTAACAATCAGGTTTTCAGTATCACTATTGCATACAGAAAATACTTCGTTAGAGTCGTAAGTTTTATGCACATACACAGAGATACCCCCACCAACCTGTCCATCTCTTACAGTATGATAAGCAACGTAATTATCTATATTATACAGGTTTTTAATACTACTATTTCACTAGGTTTCTGTGAGAATTATAACACTAAATTTGACCGTAGAAGTTTTCAAAAGGGCCAATAAGTAGTTATAGTTCCAAGGTAAGCTTCGAATGTTTAGATTTAGCACAAAGATTTTTATAAATATCCTTTTGTAATACAAAGGCATTAAACTCATCCATCGATGAGACCATGCAATTGCCTACACCAGATTCCTGTTCTAGATTCGCTAAACTGGATATAGAAGTTTTTGTTAATGAATTGAAATGATTAATAGCGGCACATATTATGAAAGTCTTTATTGATGAAAGCCATTTTAAGAGTAGTTCTCAAACAATTTCACTAAATACAGGATACGGGAATAAGGAGTTACCCGACCCAGTTGAGCCGAGAATGGGAAAGTCGACTGAGGAGACTGAATGCGGCGGAGTTATTCGCAGGCCTCCTGTGTGCCGACTGTCGGCTGGCTTTTTTGTAGTTCTCATAGCTTCGAATGTCTTTTCAGTAACAAGGTGAACTCCTTTGACCGAAGTAGTCCGCATTGGAGCAGTCTCTCTTTCTTTAATAATTAACTTCGCTCCAAGGAAGTAGGCAACTTTCCCGAGTCTCCTCGCTTCTATGAGTTTAGGGAGCTTTTCTTTACGAATTTTATGCGTTTCTTCACATACGTCGTCATTGACGAAGATTTTTTATCCTTTCAGCTTCCTTCTGTTTTTGAGTATTAAATCTCTGAGCTTCATCCTCACCTATTACTTTTATAGCTGAAGTGGGCGTCTTCGATTAAGTCGTCTCTTTTACTCTAGAATTTGCATTTTGTGGTGGAATTTGTTTTTTTTTTAATCTAAAGGCACTTTTGATTTTAATATTCTCAACTTCAGTCTTATCTTTAATATGTCCTCAGTAGTATGGGTGCAAAAGGAGAGTGCAATGCAATTGCAAATGTTGCAAACGAAAAGTTGGCACCAGTGCTAGTGTCAACCCCACTTCTTGCAAGGTACCCCCTAAAGTGGGAGGGGTTGCTGCAAGAGCAACAAGGGGTTATGCAACTTGGAGCCGGAGTTATCCCCCAAGAGAAGGAGAGAGGAAGAGAGGTGTTCGCCTGGCAGGAGCCAAGCGCATATTAAAACTTCAGTCGAGCGGCCGTTGTCTTAATATGTTCCTAATCAGCCAGTTGGCGTATCTGGCTGAGTTGCCAGTTTGCGCTATTTATTTAATTAAAGCATATTCTGGCTTAACCCGCCAGTTGACTTAGAAGGCGTAAATGGCTTGTTCAGGTGTACAGGTTGAGTTGCCAGATAGCGTTATATATTTAATTAATGCATATATTCTTTACAGTTGGTTTAGAAATCCGTTTTAGAAGCCAACCAATTGATATAATTAAATGCCGTGTACAAACAAAAGAATTAAATAAAACACCATTACATCATTCTGTTTATTTAGACGAATTAATGGAATCAGAAATATATAGAAAATAAATATACAGTGGAATATATATGATGAAAAATAATAATAGCATAAGAAATACGAACGATGAATATATCAAAATAAATATACAATGGAATATATATGATAAAAAATAATAATAGCATAAGAAATACGGACGATGAATATATAATAAATATAGAATGGAATATATATGATAAAAAAATAATAATAGGATAAGAAATACGAACGAGAAATATATAATCAATAATATACAAAACGTTGTAGTATAACCATCAGTATATTAGTACAGGATAAAATATATACAGTATATATATAGTTATATTAAATAATTAAATATATTGAAAATAATATACGAAACGTATAATCAATTGCATATTAGTACAGGAAATATATATAATATATATATATATATATACACACAATTAAATAAATAAATATACATCAAAATACTTTATGTTCTACGGGTTATATTAAATAATTAAATATATTGAAAATAATAATATACGAAACGTATAATCAACTGCATATTAGTACAGGAATATATATATATATATATATATATATATATATATACAATTAAATAAATAAATATACATCAAAATACTCTATGTTCTACGGTGCAAAACGCTAAACTCACACGTAATCGAGTCTACATTCACATCGTTATTACTTTGCACTACACGGTAAAACCGTCCAAGCAACACTTCACCGTTCAAGTTATACGGATGCCTATACTCGACATAAATGGCTTTCATATCGTTCAATACTATTTTTGTGCCCACTTTACATTCGGTTGACAAGTTATCTTTAAACACGGCTAGAATACAATCAAAGTACGCACAAAAAGGTCATCGTTAACCACAACATCATTATTAAATACAAGTTTATAAACACTCCTTTCCAATCGAGGGTTTTTTCTTACCGTCCCGAGCTTTTCAATCGTGAACGCTTCTTCACTCTGCACAGCGGCAATTGAAATAATCTTCCAAGTCATAACGACAGCTATTCATTATATAGAGGTACAGCTCTTCAGGGTGAACAGTGTAGGCAAGCTCTGCCCTGTACCGCTCAAGTGCTTTGTACCAAAGTTCAGGATATTTCGAAGAATCTAAACCTTTTAAATATGCATCCAGCTCTGGACCATTCTCGCCTTGTTCATTCCTACATTCGATAAATCCGTCGAGCAGAGCGATGTATGCGTATTCAAGAACCATGTCAAAATAAATCATATCCGTAACATGAGCGTCTAATATAGGCTTCAGCTTGCGGAATTCGACGATTTCAAACATTCTGTCGAGGATGAAATGGTTTCGCGTAGGGACAAGAACGTTATTATCAGATGCATTCTTCCACATCAGTCGTATATCGATGCATGGCTGTTCGTTATTTATACACAATGTGCAAACAACGGCATACGAGGGGGCGTCACTGATTTGCTCTTTTCTTGTACCTACACCTGCAGGTATTTTATAACGGTCCTCTCCCCACTTCTCAACTATCACGAAGACTCTATTCATCTCCTTAACACTTAAATAAATAACATTACGTTTACCAGAGTTTGCTTGCCTGGAAATCGTTTCAAGTACATAGTTAATGGTGCCGGTTTTACGCCTGAATACACGCAATGACTTCGTCACGGAGACATCGTAAAAGGCGTTGAGAATGCTTCTCAAAGGAAGTTCCATCGTATTCGAACGTCTACTCGGTTCAAGCTCTGAGATGACTATGAGCAACAGGTGGACGGATCGGCTCGACGGGCGGAGTGAGTCACGCTGATGAAACGTGTAGGGGTTTGTTCGAACTCGTGTGTTTCGTGAGGTACACGGGTGGGCGGCTCGCTGGGAGGAGCGAGTCACACCATAAACTGCTGAAGCGTGTACAGGCTTGTTCGATCACTTATACCCCTGGACAAACAGAATTTTCCGCTACATGAAGTAATACCGGCTTTAATGTTTTATCACTCACCAGACGTTCATTTCCACAAACTAAACATCTTCACAATCCAGTGCACTATTTGAGAGAAACATATGCCCGTATTTGTCCTTTTTGTTTAACAAACGATATTCGTCTCTAAAGTCTGTTAAAAACTCGCACAACCCATTAGCCACAACTTCACTACAAATCTCGTCATGATATATGAGGGGTCCCGCGTCTTACAGTACCTAAGCGCCAAAATTAAAATTCGTCAGAAATCGCCTCCAAAGTTCAGCAATATTCTGGCAATAGTATCTCTGTTATTAATTGAGCTAGAACGTTCATTTTTGGCTAAATTAGAGTTCTAAGTATGCTAATGAAGATGTTGAGTTTTTTGGAATAGATTTTCATATTTTATATTTTATATATACACGGTGTCCCATAAGTCCGGCATCATAGAATAAATTCATATTTTTCTATTTCTACAAACCATAATTCATATTTTTCTCTTTCTACAGGCCATAATGTCTGTGAGCAAGGAAGAACGAATCCAGATAATTCTACTCATAGGAAATCGGAATCAAAGAGAGGCCGCTGCTGAATTTAACAGACTGCATCCAGACCGCGAGCCAATAACACAGAGTTGTGTCAGCAGACTTTGCAAAGTTTAAGGAAACAGGATCCATAGAAGATAAACCACGAAGTGGACCTTCAAGGAGGTCCACTGACGATGATACAGCGACTGCTATCCTGGCTCATTTTAACAGAAGTCCCAATAAGTCTCTTCGGCGATTGTCCGCCGAGACAGGAGTGTTGAAAAGTAGCACCCATCGCATTCTTTAGGCTCACAAATGGCATCCATATAAATTCAGATCCTACAGAAATTAAGCGATGATCCCGACCGGCGGATGGAATTTTGTGAATGGGCTACGGAACAATATGCTCGGGATGCCAATTTCCCGTCCACCATTCTGTTCAGTGACGAGGCTGTTTTTTATGGAAATGGTGAGGTAAATGGACAGAACACCCGCTACTGGCCTCAAAACAACCCTCACTGGTATAGCTCTTCAAAGGAACAAGGTGCATCTCGGGTGATGGTATGGTGTGGCATTTGGAAGGATCACATCATAGGCCCCCTCTTTTTTAATGAACATGTCACTGGAGGCACCTACCCACGTATGCTCAAGGAAGAAGCATTTCCCAGTGTCTTGAACGAAGAAGGAAATTTCCCAACATGGTTCCAGCAAGACGGCGCTCCTGCACATTACAGCACCCAAGTAAGGGAATACCTGTACCAACAATTCCCTGGTCATTGGATAGGACGTCGAGGGCCTGTGGAATGACCAGCTAGAAGCTCGGATCTCACGCCACTAGATTTTTATCTCTGGGGCCACTTGAAAGCGCTGGTATACGCAGAGAAAATTAGGAGTGTTGAATATTTGCGGCAGCGCATTATTGGGGCATGTAACACCATTACTCCTGACATCATTCACCGTGTGCTTGCTGACTGGGTATCACGTCTGAATTTGTGTATTGAAAACAATGGTGGACATATTGAGCACGTTCTGTAAATAAAAGCTTTTGTTTTGCCTTTTTTTATTATTTTTATTATGATGCCGGACTTATGGGACACCCTCTATATATTTTTTTATTTTTTTTATTTTTTTATTATGTCGAACTTTGGGTGAACTTTTGGCTGGCGATAGAGGTGAAAAAAAGTAGTTCGCTTCATAAGGTTTTCAACCATACTTCTAGTGTCGTAAGGTCATTATAACCCAAACCACGCGATAGAGGAAGGGTGAAAATAGTGATATCCATCAAAAACACGTTTTCGCCTGTGGTGGCGCTAAGGTACCCTAAGACGCGCGACCCCTCATATATTAATATAGTCGTAAAAATACTTAAGATTCTCCATGATAACAAGATTTACATTCTCAACGTAGGGTACGAGTAGTCGGTATGATGTAACATGACATAATATCGCTTGTCACACCACTCATCAACAAGACTCACTATCCATAACCGTTGCTTATCTTCTGAACGTGTTGCTTCTTCTACTTCGCGGTATATGTGAGCTTATATAAAGGTTAGGTCTACAACATACTTCAATACATCGTTTGTACTACGAAATCCTACAATGCCCTCGCCAGAATACCCGTAGAGTATGTGAACATCCTGGTCCTTCGCACGGCTCAATGTAGCCTTAAAAGTATTAAAGGAGGGGGGAATAGGGAGTTTTTCAGTATCCACCACATCTTGGCACTTTGCCGAATACCACTTCATAAACGTTGAACACGCAATATTAAAGGTAGCCATTACTATTTTTCTTCTACGCGGGAGAATACACGTCTGAACTCAAGGGTATGCATTGGTCAACTGACCACGCAGGGATAGAGATATGCTCAGGTAGTGGCAGGAGTCACATTGCTGATCTTACAGTGGGCGGAGCTTAGCTTTTTACTGTACACACACACACACACGCACGCACGCAAAGGAGAAAATGAAACCTTAATTGAAACAAATATACGTGATAAATAAACATATCGTTAACAATACATATATATAAATACAATCAAGGATTAAGGTAACGAAAGGGCACGGTATCATAGGTACCAGGAACCTGGTAACGCTTCCTATAGGTGTTACGGCATACCTTCGTGCCCCTAAGTTCCTTCATACACCCCAGTTTCTGCGCCCGAAAATTGTGCGTCCCCACAGTCAGTTGGGGTAGCTGGTCACCCTCATCTTCCAAGCACACTAGATCCTTCAACGAGTCAAAGTTAACGACTCGACGGTTCGCATGGTTAAGCGTGATACCCTTAGCCTTCACGATATACTTCATATCATCCCCTATCCTCACCCGTACCCCATAGGTTTTTGGCCCTGTTGACACAAACGAGTCTGCGTATGCACCATCACCATACTCATCCTTGATCTCGTCAGTTAGCTCTCCGAGGAATTCCCTAATAGCGGGCATGTATTCGCCTTCCCTCGCTGTGAATATCACGTTATCTGTGTCAGCGTACAACACCCTCCGTCTAAGAGAGTGCAATAGGCCCCAAAGTTTGATGCGGGCGTAGGCCGTTGTGAAACTGGCTACAGGTATGTTTGTAACCCGTGAGGTATCTGTGGCCAGTTCGGTGATATTGTACGTTATTATGTAAATATTACCTACATTCACGATCTCCATAACCTCTTTATCGGGAGCGTTGGCATAATCCCAGACTTCACTATAACTGTGCCAAATGGACGTTCCCTTTGCCGGTATTCTGTACAAATTTCCCCCAGAGAATGTTTAGGCACAACTTTGCACTAAAGCGCTTGCCAAGATTCTTAACAATTTGGGATCGGTGAAGCTGTACACCTTCATGGGCACGGTAACGCTGAATATAAGCCGTTTTTTCATCTTCGGTATCAACCCCTCGCGGATATCCTGATGCTTCGACCTTATCCTTCAAAAAAGCGTTTATATATGGTGTGAAAAGGTTGGGTAGCTTCTGAAACCTCCACACCTCATGTATCTTCAATATTCTATACCCATGGCGAACGGCTAGGGCCAGCTCAGGACTTGTATATACACCTCTGATCTTACGCTGGTGGGTTGTATGGTCACAATCACCGTTGTTCTCTTCTGCGCACTTCACGCACAGGGGAAACATGAGCTTGTGATCTATAACGACGGGTAAGATCGGCATCCATAAATCGCGGGGGGGGGGGGAGCACGTCTACGAAAGAGAGTCCAAAGTAGCGTTCATTCAAGTTAGCTGAAAACTCCTCGATGGTTGTTATGGTGGGACCACCATTTTTCAGGTGCACCTACGGGGTACGGATTGTTCTTCATCACGTAGGGATATAAAGAGCAGAAGTCGTAGTAGTGGAGTTTCACGCCCTCTGTAGGCGGAAAGTATAGTTTGAATGGGTTTGTGTGCCCTCCAAACAAGCTGTCACCGCATTTGAGGGGGTCCAACATCATTGAACGTTTGATGGCCCTTATTTTTTCACGGTACTGGCCATCTGTTTCCATCCGTGCATCATACTCATGCTCCCACACGATTTTGTGAGTGAACTGGGAGCCTATAAATTGATGACGGTTACGGGTCTATGCGAGGATGTCGGCGGGGGCTCTTCCATAAAGGTCCCCTGTGACGGCACATTCAGCGCGCGGGCATCCATGCCACCAGCAGCCGTTAAAGGAATACAGTCTTCTCACCAGTGGCTGGATCGTCACTTAGGCCGTCAACCCAAAAAACACGACCATTGACCTTAACGGGTACTTCACCCGTGTTGCGGGCATGTTTTATGTATACCCCTGTCTGTTGCTGTAGGTGTATGAGCCAGTAAATAGCCTTGTGCCGATAACTGCGGGGGTTGTTTTTGTGAATGATTGCTAAGGTGTCTTTATGCATTAAGTTATTCTTGAACACTGTAAAACATAATGATGCGATCGTGGTCGCGACTTGCAGTGGATCGCATTTGAAACGAGTTATGTACAGCCTTCTAAAGGCTTGAAAGCATACTCTAAGTACACGTACGTCATTCACGCAATAACGCTCACATTCATCGGCTATATTGTATGGATTAGCTTCATTAAAACTGTTGGAGTAGCGATCAAAATCTTCACGCTCACTATCACTCATGTTGGTGTAGTTAAAGTAATGTTTGGGTGGAGGTAGTCTTACGTAATTCAAAGTTTCGTTACTGAGGAATGTGTAAGGGAAATACCCTTTTGAAACCAGCGGCTACGCCCATGACCTTGGGCAGCTTTGCTAATTTACAAGGTGTGAACAGCAGGGTGTCTTTAAACTGTACATTACCTCTTATCTGCATTTGTATTAGTTTGTTGCCTCTTTTCAAATGATCACCTGTAAATATCGCAGGCGACTCGTGTTCTAGCAGCTCCTTATAAATAGGCTGACCATACGTACCGTTTTGAACGGGACAGTACCGTTTGTTTTATATTTCCTGGCCGTCCCGTCGTTTAATAAAAAATGTCAATTTTGTCCCGGTTTATGTACTTACTTTTTCATGAATACAGAATATTACATAACCCCGTCCCTTTTTTGCCATCCCAATGTCCCGTTTTTGTCTCAAGGAAATATGGTCAGCCTACTTATAAAGGAACTGTGTGTCAAATTTCGCCCCGTTATGGGCAAGAATATACACAGTCATTTTTTTGAATTTGTCCGCTAATTTGATAATATAGGATACAAAGAGTTTCACAGGGCTGTCGTGTGCATTCGTTTTAAAAACGTTTGTCCGTTTTCCACATTTGTGGCACTCATCACACTCGAACTCCATGCACTCATCACAGATAGTCTGACTTACGAGTAAATGTGGAATGACCTCTTTGGTTTCAGCGTTCGTGTAAGTTTCTATATCGTAGTACACGGTTATACAAGAGCTATTTTTAGGTTTAGCATCTTTCATACAACATACATGCTTTACTCCATCCGCCTTATATTTTTCATGACATGTAGAACAGTGAATTTCATCGCATTTATGTTTGAAATTCCCCCAATTATCCATCATGTGAAACATACCGCACTTACAAATCCTCATTTTCCTGCAAGTGCCATTTGATTTATGGAGCTCAAAGCATTTATTATTGAAAAATGTATGTCTACACACATTACATTCCCTCTTCTCGATTTCAACTACATGACTCACATTTGGGGCTTTTACACTGCTCACATACCATGTAGCAATCCTTACAATGTTTCACCATATCATCAGCAAACTCGAGACAACCCTTACACAAATCATGATGCCTTCCATATTTTCGACTTTTATCATAATTGGCGTAGAGAGCCCTTATGTTACGGATGGGGAGATGCGGTGTTCCTGACAATCCTAAAATAAATAGAGGTCTTGTACGATCTCTCACGCTGCTTTTAAAAACATACACAGTCCTACGACGATCATCCATTCCAAATACGACTATAACTGCATTCATTTCCTGCTCGTCCTTTCTCAGTTCTTCAGGATCCATATTACACTCAAACTCAAGCTTACAATCTGAAGCCAGTTTACGGGCACGCTGCACAACCGTGGGCAACCAAATTTTTTCCGTCCAAGTATTTAGCACAGTGAACATATGAGCTAAAATTATTGCTATAAAACCACAACCACGATCGACGTTTAAATGCTTTCTGTAAATAACCGGAGAATTGAAATTAAGAGTATAAGGTGTGGCACTATGACCCGCAACCCGGAATACTCTGTCAATATCTACCATGAAGTTGTCCATATTGAAGGATGTACCACTTTGAGAGGCTTGCATTATACGCCCCAAGATATAGTCTATATCTACAGCCGCCAAACGTCTGAACGGTATTACCACCCAGAAATCGTCCCCCTCATCTGACCCGAACCTGAAGGATAACCTCTTCCGGACATCACGTTCGTCGCGGTTCTGAAGGGTAAACTCCACAATACGTTCAACTACGCGCCGCAGTCCGTTGGTATACAGGGACCCAGGGTCAACCCTGATCATATATCGAATTCTAGTCAGGGCAGGGGTGGGGGTGGCGGTGCGCACCAACTCGAATGTTATACCATCCTCCACAGTATGAGAAGCTGTTGTGGAGCAAGTGCCCGGAACTGAACAATGGGGCATATTTGAGGAAGGTACTATTGTGGGGGTTGTGTCGTAGGACGTTGAGGGTTGGGGCTATATTACTGGGGATCTAACAATTGGAGCAATCCTGGCACGCTTTATTCCTGACGTGGAGGGCTCTTCATCATGCTTCCGCTTTGAACTGTCGCATGCTACAGGTGTCGCTGGTGAGGGTTCGTCAGCGGGGAAGGGTTCTGTAGCTGCACGGTCATCGGGTTCGTCTGTGATATCGATGATGGGGTGCTGTACATCGTCGTCATTCACGGTTCTGTGGAAGAATAAAACAAAATATAAGGAGCAGCACTCAAAATTTGTAATATTTTGTAAATGACCCACTTAGGGGTGTGACGTGTTAGAGATGGAATCTGTAGAAAAATTCAGGTTCACAAGCCCCTCCACATGTATTATATCTGGCCCTACAGGATGTAGAAAAACTGTATTTATGCTTAAAATCATTAAAGATAAGGGGATGTTCTCAAAATTTGTGCATAAAGTAATATGGTGCTATTCGACGTATCAGTCAGTGTTCAACGAGTACCAAGGTGAAATTTTGTTCCACAAAGGTGTATATGACGTTAATTCGTTAAAAGGTAATGAGCATACAGTTATTGTAATTGACGATCTCATGTTGGAAATGGATAAAACGTTTGCCGAGACATTTACAGTGTTCTCCCACCATCTTAACATAAGCGTATTCTTCATCAACCAGAATCTATTTTTCAAAAATTAGTTTTCAAAACACTTATTATGGCACTTCTAAGTTAATTAACACTGAATGAGCGGCAGAATATAATCACAAATTAATTACTTACATTTTAATATCGTCTACATAGAACGGTTCTTGCATTTCGTCACAATTTTCCGTAACAACGTGCAACTTGCGTAGATAAAAGTTCATTCCGGTCTGCAGCGTTGAAAAGATAAATTGCAGAGAGTGATGAGGCATCGCCATCTTCAAACAATTCGGGGGAGTCGTACAGCTGGCTCATGGTTGGTATTTCA
The DNA here is from genome assembly GCA_023014485.1 of Bathynomus jamesi. Lineage (NCBI taxonomy): Eukaryota > Metazoa > Arthropoda > Malacostraca > Isopoda > Cirolanidae > Bathynomus > Bathynomus jamesi. The sequence continues at coordinate 371,692 of JAJOZX010002977.1, forward strand.
AAAACACTAAGCAAGAAAAACGATTGAACTGAGGCTCTGAGATGAGCTGCTCCCTTTTATAAAGAGGGCTTGTGACTAACCCACAACACACGAAACGCTAGCTTCCTATTTGCTATCGGTGAATTTTGGGCGGGGTTTGACGCGTAGGCCTGCATAGCGGCCAAACAGAGGTGCTGGGCTCTGCCCACAGGGCTGTGATTGGTTGCCCCGTGAAATCTGGTGCGTGTCAGATATTCCCATTCTTGGAGAGACGAGAAACGCTTTGTTTTGTTTTTTATCTTGTATTCGAGAGAGAGCGAGCGAGTTGAGGATGGTTTGTGAATCGGTTTATGATGCCCTATCTTGAAACAAAAGTGGAAGGTAATTTCAGATTCAATTATCCATGAAGAAAACTGCTGTAAAAGTTTATTGTATCGTATAAGAATTCTACGATACAATAAATAAATTTAAAAATAACAGATTCGTGCTGGTTCCGGATCATTAGCCCAAAGTTTACGATCTCGAGCAGAGGGCTGATTAATATAATTGTGTGTGTATATATATATATATAGAGCGAGAGATAGAGAGAGAGATTTGTACATACGTAGGATTACCTTTGATTTCGGTACAAAAAATAAATTTTTAAAAATAATCTACCCCTCATCATGTGAAAATAGAGCGAAAGGAACTGGAAATGGTTTTAAAAAAATATCACCTCAATTTTTCACAAAGACTCGTTTAATTATAGCTATTTAAAACGCGACCTTCTCATGGTTCGTATGCTGACCCAACGCTGGGTCGTATAATTTAATGATGCATGCCTTATCTCGAATCTTGGAAACCAGAGAAACGGCAATAAAGAATTAGATAAACAATATATATATATATATATAATAACCTGCTCTCTCCGTGGTTCGGGCAAGGTCAGGATGTTACTAGAGAGAGGGTTATTACTTTAGCACTCCTGGATGCAGAAATATTTACTCTTCGTATTCCCACAATCGCGGAGTACTGTGTTGGCCCGTGTTTTTCTTTATCCCAGTTATCAAAGTCCAAAGAGTAGAAAATAAACACAACGGCTTACATGATCTTTAATTTATTTTAATATAGGCGAGATAAATAGAATGGATTAGCATGAATCAAATGTTTCTTTTATATAGAACAGGAAGGTAATAATAATAATAAAAATAATACAAGTTCAAATTCCCTCCGGTCTTCACTCGGAGAACAACTGAAACTCAACCCAGCCTCTTTCGCTACTGACGGAGTGCTAGTTAGATTCTGCAAGTTATATTCGGGAGGTAATAATAATAATAAAAATAATACACGTTTCATAATGCTAAAATGTTACTTTATCTTCTTTGTAAGATATGAAATAAGTCGAAACCCCTTCTAGGATGCCCTCGAGTCCGTTCTGAGTCCCCAGACTTATATGAATCAATTCCAAGCTACCGATCTTTCTCTCTAAACGGTCAGACTTCAAATTGATACCCAATCTTCCAATTCTCAAAAGCAATTCCCGTTAACGGACCGAAACCCTTCGGCCCGGAGACCCTCGTTCAGGGATCTGCTGTAAGGGCGCTGATCCCCTTCTTATATAGTCAAAGAAACGGAACCTGGCTACGCCATCACGCAAGCGGTTGACGTCACCTGAGAGCATTGTGTTTCCCAAGTGAAATCAAAGAAACCGTCTGCGTCACAGCGCGTGACTTCCGTTGGAAGGAAACGAGTCATACATAGCTTGGGAAATATTGAATGAATAAAATCACTATAGCAGTCATCAGGGCGCGACTTCGATTATAAATTATAACATGTATAACATATATATATATATATATATATATATATATATGAGAGAAGTTCAGAATGGAAGTGAGAGGGTGTTTATAGCCCGTAATTAAATTTTTTTGTTGCAGAAAAACTGAATATCAGATGTTTCAAATTTTATTTTTAAATGTGAACGAAGATAAATATATATATATATATATATATATATATATATTATATATAATATATATATATATGAAGGAATTAACGGGTTCTACATTTATATAAAATAATTTAAAAGAATAATTATCAGAATTGGGAGAGGCTGAGTTAATTAATACAATTTGACGTGATTGCTAATTATAAATTTTGGATCTTTTGTGTGTTTCTTGTACTAATTTTTATAGTTTTCAGAATTTTTTTAGATGAACTTTTTTCCGGAACTGTACATATATAGGCTTTTTTGGTTAGCCCTTCGTTTGCTTCCGCCCGAATTGTTCATTCTGACGAATGTCAATCTTTTCGCCCCACCCTAGACCTACTTTTTAACGGGGATGCGTATATATATATTTATATAAAAGAGAGTACGCGAGAGAGATCCCTGCTAAGCCACTCTGGGTACCCATTTATCTACCAACCGTGGAACGATGTTTACACTCCACCTTAGACCTACAGTTTAACACGGATCATTAGGTCACCCTGGCTACCAACCGCGGAAGGACGCGCCGCCCGGGTCTCGAGCCCGACGCATATAATCCTGTGTGCGTAATATTTCATGGGCGTATAGACGGGTGTGTACGTGCCAAAACGAAGTATACACTGTGCCAACTGGCTGGTAATGCCTGGAGGCACTGGCTGATTAAGCCGACTGGCTGATTAGGGGCCCTATATGACAACGGCCGCTCGGCTGAAGTCTTAATATGCGCTTGGCTCCTGTCAAGCGAACACCTCCTCTCTCTTAGATTAGGTATAACCCTTTAGGGGTGAGGCCGTCCCAACTTCTCCCCCAAAGAGGTCTCCCCCAGCGGGAGTTCATTGCAACTTGCGGGATAACTCCGCCTCCAAATTGCATAACCCCTTGTTGCTCTTGCAGCAACCCCTCTCCCTTTAGGGGGGTGCCGTGCAACAAGGAGGGGTGGCACTGGTACTGTGGGGTGCCTTGCAACAAGGGGGAGGGGGTTGGCACTGGTACTGTGGGGTGCCTTGCAACAAGGGGGAGGGGGTTGGCACTGGCACTGGTGCCAACATTTCCTTTGCACCATTGATCAACATTTGCAATTGCATTGCACTCTCTCCTTTTGCGCCCATGCTACTGTCCTCCACCTGTTGACCAGTGTTATCTCCGATTTCCAGTCGGCTGGTATATCCCCAGACCACGCCAGTGTTTTACTTGCAAGAGGTTCGGACACGTCAGTAAGATGTGTCGAAGTTCCCCTGGTATTTGTGTTAATTGCGCGTCTCCCACTCGTGGTTCCTCCTGCTCAAATCCTTCCCGCTGCGCCAACTGAAGAGAAGACCACGCCGCCGCCTCTTCTTTCTGTCCGACCTACTTACTTGAGCGTGAAGTCCTGTCAGTCCATATATCTGACAAGGTCAGCATCCAAGAAGCGAGGACCCGCGTTAGATCCCGATTCGTTGTTCGCCTTGGCCTTACATTTGCTCAAACTCTGCATCCTTCCCGTCGTGCTACCTCCCGTTTACCTCGAACTTCGATCACTTCCGTACCGTCCTCTTCCTCACCTACCCTTTTCCTTATCTCGTCCTCTATGTCGACCTTTTCGTTGTCTTCATCCCTCGTGTTCTCCTTCCCACCCGCCCGTCCCCAGAATTTCCAATTCAGTAGTATCAAGTTCGTTTACACACCCTCCCGAACCCATTGCTGACATTTCAGCATATATATCAAAAACCGCTCCCTCTTCTGGTCCCTCTTCCCATCATTGCTCTTCTGTTGAACGACCCAACGCCAGCCCCCTGGCGTTTGGGTCCCTCTGCCAAGCTTCCTTGCTCAGGTCCTCTGTCTCGTCCTCTCACTCCCTCTTCCACCAGTTCTCCTCCTCCCGCCTTCAGTGAGTACTCTCGTTTTGCCGGCTCCTCTGAGTACACCTGTTTCCCTTCGCGACCGTCCTCTTCCCTCCTCCATTCCTGATGGTGGTTATGCAGTTTCCGAAATTCAAGTTCAAGCCGACATCCCCCCTCTTCTCCCTTCTCCACCGTCCCGCTCCCTCCCTGACATCATCTTCACCTCCAACCCGGAAACCGGAATCACCCCGCCCTGCTTTGTACCCCCCTTCTCCTCCGCCCCGCTCCCTCCTTGACCTCCCGATGCCCCCAGCATTCTCCTTCACGCCCACCCCAGAAATAGGATTCACCCCGCCCCGCTTCGTACCCCTATTCTCGCATCTCCCTGCCCTCCAGTTTCGTCTGCTCGTTCTTCTCGTCACACTTCTAAGTCTCGCCCGATTATGTTTCTCGCTCCCCCTGTATTCCGCTCTTGATGATTGCTATCCTTCAATGAAATTGTAGAGGCCTTCATCCTAATTGGGAGGATTTTCTCCTCCATATTCAGGATTTTGCTCCAGTGTGTCTCTGCCTTCAAGAGACCCAATTTGGGGTTCGCTCCTTGCGCCCTCTCCGCAGATTTCCATCATATCTCTCCCTCCTTCTCCCCGATGCAGCTCCCCGTGGCGGTCTTCGTCTGGTCTGACGTGCCGTCTACTCCCCTTCCCCTCCGCACTCCTCTCCAGGCTGTTGCGACCCGGGTTTTCCTTGACCGATTGTATTCAATCTGCTCCTTATACCTACCCCTGTCACAGGAAGTTTCTGTAACGATCTTTCTGCCCTCCTTTTACAGCTTCCTGCACCCTTTTTCCTCCTGGGAGACCAACGCGCGCCATCCTCTGTGGGATGATACCGTCACCAATCAGCGGGTTGACGTTGTGGTCTCCCTTCTCGCAACTCCTGTCTGTTTCCTTAACACCGGCCAGCCCACAGCTTTTCACCTCCAAACCCGTACGTTTTCCTCCATAAATCTTTCGCTTACTTCTCCTTTCGCCTTCCTTGATTTCGCCCTGTCCTCTCTTGTCTCTCACGCACCCGTTGGTGCGACACATCCAGAACTGGCTTGTCCTTCTTTCATCACGTCACAAGTTGGTCACCTTTTGTTGGGTACCTTCCCACGTCGGTGTTCTGGGCAACGAATGCGCGGACGCTGCGGCGAGGGAGGATCCTCCCTACCTTTCGACCCTAACACACACCTCCCGGCGTCGGATTTCACGAGAGTTTTCTGGGAAGTACTCCCTTCGGCGGTGGCAGCGCCAGTGGAAGGATGTGTCTGGGAATTTCCTGAGGGCCTTGAAGCCCACGATCCGTCAGTGGTCTTCCTCCTGTCAGCGTGATCGACGCTTTGAGACCGCTCTGGTACGCCTGCGTATTGGTCACACTTGTCGTACGCATGGTCATCTTATGACGGGGGATCTTGCCCTCTTTTGCCCCCTTTTTCCCCCTTTTTCCCACGTCGGTGTTCCACTCTGTCTTACATTTACTTTTAGTTTGCCCTGCCTTTGCCGCCGCCAGTTCCCAGTTTCTCCCTTTCTACCCTTCAGGCTCCGCTCTTACTCTTCCTCGTTTGTTAGGTGACTCCACACCTATACCGAAGGACACACTTTTCTCCTTTCTCCGCCAGACTAGTCTCCTACTCTCTTTTTAATGTGACTCGGGTATAATTTTTTCCTCTTTGCTGTTTCTACTGCCTTATCTCTCTTTTCTCGCAGTCTTTCTTCCACTGCTCCTTCTCTAGTGTTTCTCGCTTCCCATTTCCTTGCGTTCTCTCTTTATTTTATCATAGTATCGGCGCGATATGACCTCAGCAGTTGAAGCGCCGGTAAAGCACTGCTATTCATTCATTCATTTTAGGCATGATCATAAATGAAAGAATCCTCTCGCTTTCAATGAAATGTTTTACATTCAGTGATAATTATTTTATTCGCGTTACTCGATTGTTGCGTGTTCTTAATATTTCGTTTGTACGTTTATTTCTTGATGCCAAATCAAACTCAACTTAAAGACTGTTTCAAGCCATTCTGTGAAACTGGGAAGGTAATTTATTTGGCTCGTTCGTCTCAATGCCCTCAGTTGGACGAAGAACGTAAAACATCAACCAGTGAATCCCTATGTTGTATGAACTAGCTAAGATGGTTGGTAGTTGATTGTTCCCAACATTTTCATCCTGGTAATCTACCAAACTGCGTTTTTTTAAGCCTTTTTTCCTGAATTTAGCGTGAAAATTTGCGTAAGGAACGAATTTATTTTATCACAATATAATTTCATTGGCTAGATTTTTGTTCAATATTTTTTATTGTAGTTTGTAACTGAGAAGGATACATAAGTTTCATTACCTTTTTCTCTCTGAATTACAGTTTAATCGAGTGTAAAAGTTAATGGTTCTAAAAGGGTCCAACGGATATGAAAGGGTTAAGATCATTAAATTCGATCACATGGTTTTGGGTTTTATAATTCAAAATCTGTAATGTCATTATAACCGAACCGAATTCAACAAATTCGAAAAAACTAAAATAACTTCAATCCCCAAAATCGTTCTGAGCTGAATTCAAAATCAGAATATAAAAATTTCTCGTGTACTGTACTGTATTACAAAACCATTTTCTGTTTTCAATTCACGTTTATAAGCGTATTAAATTCTGTTATTTAAGTGAAGGTACTGTATATCTAAATAATATATGTAAATATAATAATAATAATAATCTTTATTCAGAAAGAACAAATTACATAAGATATACATTACATCCATACTGATTTACACAATGTTGGGATTAACGTTTCATTTTTGTTGTTTAATTATAGTATTCATATTTGAATATGCCGTTGGGAAGCATGATAGCTTTTCAGGCACTTTGAGATTCATTTCTATTTTTACATAGGAAAATGTCGTGTATAAAAAGAATTTATGGAAAATAAAATAATGTTGTATTTAGTTAATTTTGTCATTACAAATGAAAACCGAAATAATCTTTGAATAACGGGGAAAAAAATAACTACAACATTTATTAAGAATAATAACCATTTCATTATTATTTAAGCAGTGATACCTCATTTTCACAAACATACTTTACCTACACATCCACTACGGATATATATGCTAGTAGTGCGTAGTACTATTTACTATTTAACTAAAAGGAACGGGTTAGTTACGCCAAGTATAACGGGTGAAATAACAATGAAACTTGTAATTGTTACCGGTACCTCTGCAGTCACATTACGCATAAAACATATTTTACTTCACAAAAAGCAGCTATTGATAAAGTAATTAATTTTATGCTGTGATTACTTTTATTTATTATGTAATTTTAGAGTGTACAGAATTTAGCACACTACTGATCATTCAAACTATTATAATCAGTCAGGAAGCTCAGAAACTGGCATACCGCTCAGGTTAACTAATGCGAATCATTGCGCTAACTCCTGTCTCATCATTAACCAGTACAATCGGGAGTCGAAACCAGTTTAGAAGAAAGCGGTGTTACCCACTGAGCTACGGGCACTGGCATTCAAACAATATACAGGCCCAAAAAGTGGATAGTTTGAAATTGCAGATATCCCATGTTTCTGGCCCAGTTTGTGTAGAGCAGGCCCGAGGTGACATGATTATATTTGGATAATAGATTAAATAACAATTTGAATATAATAATTAAAAGCATTGGTGATAAACCACGTTCGGAAACCTCGTTAGTACACCGACGCTCTATATGCTTGGCAATGATGCTGCGGGCTGCTGGTACCCTGAATGGGTGAATGGGGAGGGGGGTGTTTCTTAAAACTGTGAATGAAGCTTTTCCTCTCTTAGACTTAATCTGTGAGCAACCTGTGTTGTAAAATTTATATATACAGGGTGGTTACAAATAAACGGCATATGAAAGCATAATTATTAAAGTTTTTAACACACTACATTACAAATTTCTAAACCTCAACATAACCGCCATCTTTCTCGAGACATCGTTCAATCCGATTTTCCAAAGATTTGCAAATATTTTCCAGTTGCTGCCGAGTGATTTCATAAATTGCAGTTGTGATCCTGACCCAAAGTTTATCCGAAGAATGTGATTTTGATGGGAAAACAAACTTTTTACATGGCCCCCTTAAAAGTAGTCCAATGGGGATAGGTCAGGTGAACGAGGTGGCCAAGCAAATGGTCCACCTCTACCGATCCATTTGGCTAGCAGGACTGCATTCAGGAACTGTCGCACATTCACAGTGGCGTAGTGTTAGGAAGCATTGTCTTGGTGAAAGAAGGTGCTATCTGAAGGATTTAATCATCGCAGTTTCCTTGCCACTATGTTTTGAATGTAGATAGTTCTTGAAAGAGACTTCTCCCTCCGGAGTCTTCTCTTCTGATTTCTCTCCTGTACTCTCCCTCCTGTCTTTTCTCTAGTGAATCCAACATCCGGACTTTCCCCTCGTGAATCCTTCTTCCTTACTCCTCACACTTAGCGTCTAGCTTTTCCTTTCTTACTTTCTTTTTCTGACTCCTCCCTCCTACCTTTTCTCCCCCAACTCCTTACTCCTGACATTTCTCTCCTAACTCCTTCCTTCCTTCCTTCTCGCTCCTTTTTTGTTTTCTGAGAATTTCTTTCTTGACCCATCACTTTGTTAAAGTTTTTATTCTTGACTCCGCCTTCTAGACTTTTCTCTCTGACTTTTATCTTCTGATTCCTCTGTCCTAATTTTTCTCTTTTCTCCTCCATAGTTAAAGTCCAAAGTAGTTAAGTCGGGCGATCGAGGTTGCCCATCCAGCTCTGAAACACATCGACATGAATGGGATTCATCAAAAGTTAACGTTTAGTGTGCTTTGTGACGGGACTACATAATTGGTACACACTTCTTTGACGATTGCTACACACGTCTTTGACTGGAGCGGACTACTCTTAACATGTTACAAGTATTTTTTCTTCCATAACTAAGGGTTATTGGTGTTGACATGAAGGGTGTAATCTTTCAGCAAGATGGGACGACTTCTCACTGTGCCACTGCTGCTCGCAACTTCCTGGATGCAACTTTTCCTCAGTCCTGGATAGGCCGTGGTAGACCAGTACTCACCTGACTTAACTTCTTTAGGTTTTTATCTCTGTGGTTATGTCAAGACACTTGTGTATAGTGACAAACTCGGTAGTCTGGCAGAACTCCGTCAGGGAAACAGAAGTTACTGAATCCATTCCACAAGAGTACCTTGCTAATTCGAGCGTAGAATACGCATTGTAGCGACAATTTTGTGAAAGTATTCTAAACTTGGACAGTTTGGAAATGCAAACAACCACTTATAGGCTATTGTATACATGTTGATTAATAAGGAAAATGACCAATTATTTTTGCACCATTATTTCTTGGACACCCTGTATTTTCAATAGTAAGATTTAATGTAATCCTAAAATATGTCGAAGTCTTTTGCGGGCATTCACAATTGGCCCCTCCTTCCTGCATATATTATATATATATAATAGAGCCAAGTGATTTTTCAGGTGGAAACCTTAGTCGAATAAGAAACAACAAGACTAGTCCATGTACAAATATTTAATATGCAGAGCTTTCGACATTTCTAATGTCATCTTCAGTGCTAAAATTGAGATATATATTTATAATTAAAACCAACTATGAACTTATAACAATTTAAATATTGACAAATATCACAGCGAAAATAAAAATTAAAACATGAAATTATATTGTTTTGACAACAATTAAAATATAAAATATTATAAAAGGAACCATAAAAGGGGCCTTACCTTTAAAATAAGAATAAATGTAAGTAAAGCCATTATAAATAATTTAGGGGAACATTATGGAAAAGTTTAAAATGTAAAACATTAAAATCTATAAAATCTTAAAAAGAACGCCCTGTATATATACAGGGCGTCCCAAAAAAATGTATACACACTTTAACAGCTGATAGCTCAATTGATGTTTCTTTCTTTCCAAGTTAAACCCATTAGAATTAATAATGGCAGTCAGACTAAGCTTTGAACAAAGGAAATTCATTCTAAAATGCTACTGGAAGTGTGAAAACGCAGTTGAAGTGCAAAGACAGTTTAGGAGGGAGTTTCAAACAGATCCACCAACGCGACTTACCATCACTCGAATTAGAGATAAGTTTGAAGCCGATGGAACTGTTCAGAATGTCCACAAGAAGCGTTCCGGAAGACCACGGACATCGACAAGCCCCACAAAGCAAGAAAGAGTACTGGAAACGTATCACCAAAGTCCAAGAAAATCTGTGCGGCAAGCGAGTCGTGAGGTAGGAATTTCAGAATCGTCTGTCCAACGCATTTTGAAGCGCTGTCAATGGAAAAGTTACATTCCAAGATTAGTCCATGCTATTAATGAAGATGATCCGGACCGAAGAGTGGAGTATTGCGAATGGTACTTGGCACGATGTGGATGTGGACTGGACGAAGGGGTTTCGTAGAATACCCTCCGCGTTCACCAGACCTCACACCACTAGACTTTTTTTTATGGGGATACTTAAAAGACAAAGTCTACGCTATAAAACCTGCAACAGTCGCTGAATTGAGAGCAGCCATTGAACGAGAATGCACACAAATACCAAACGAAATGTTTCGTGATGTTTGCGATTCCATTGCTTCGCGTTATCAGCAGTGCCTGGACCAGAACGGACGTCAGTTTGAAAACAGGCGTTGACAAAACAATTAAATAATGTCTGTAGATTCTATTACATTTTGAAAATGAAATGTATTTTAATAAACACTGCCTTTATAATTATTTAAAGTGTGTATACATTTTTTTGGGACGCCCTGTATATATATATATATATATATATATACAGTATATATATATATATATATATATATATATATATATATATATATATATATATATATATAATATCAACAGGATGTTTTCACATTGTTGATATGTTAATAATTTTAAAAGTGTGGGATTTCTGTTTTGAAATGCTATTTGCACATTGTATTTACGGTCTGCACATGCTATAATGGCTCGCAGATAATAATCTCAGTTTTGAAATCTTTTCAGTGATATATATATATATATATATATATAATATATATATATATATATATAATGCCTACATCCCGAAGTAGCATCAATAGGAAATCGCTTCACTTTTTTACCCATTACCTCCTATTTTGCAACTCGGTCGAACTTTCTTGTTGAAAATACTTTTCTGAGGTTAAGTTAGGTTAACCTAAGTAGTATAGCCGCAAAAAGCTAGAGTGCAGGAATGTTGCAATGGTGCAAGCGATAATGATCAAATGTTGCAAACGGGGGTAGGGTGTTGCAACAACTAAATGTTGCAAATGGGGGTGGGGGGATGCTGCAGGTGCAACAAGGGGTCATGAAACTTGGAGGCGGCGTTATCCCCCCAAGAGAAAGACAGGAGAAGGAGAGAAAGGAAGAGAGGTGTTCACCTGGCAGGAGCCAAGTGCATAATAAGACTTCAGCCGAGTGGCCGTTGTCTTATAGACTCCTAATCAGCCAGTTGGCTTAGAAGGAGCCAAGGGGGGAGGGGTACACCTGCTGAAGGGGGGAGAGGGGAGGGACCTTCGGGGGGAGAAGGAAGGATGACCTCCCCCCAAAGGGGTTGCCTTAGCCTAAGAGTGAAAGGATAGACGGAGGAGGACTTTGGGGGGACAAGGTGGGATGTCCTAACCCCCCAAAGGGAAACTAAGCTGAGTCTTAATCTAAGAAGGGAAGGAGAGAGTTCTTTATTCGGCCGAAGTTCGCATCAAACTACCAGCTCCGAAGCCAAGCGGGTCTTATATAGATGATGGCTGAGTTGCCAGATACCATTTTTTTATTTTAATTGTACAGGTATACATTATTAGGGTGAGTTGCTAGATACCATTTTAATTCGTTACCAAAGCACACAGACTTAAAATCGAAATTGACAATAAGAAAATGATTATTAATTAAATAAATAGAATTTGCCTTCGACTGCACAAAAATAATATAATACGTACAATCGTCAAAATAATAGTTCAGACGAAATACACACACACACACACACACACACAATTGAACAACTTTCTCCTTACCTTATATATATATATATATATATATAGAAAGAATCATATTAACTGTGTATATTTAATTTTATCATTCCTTATATATTATATATATATATATATATATATATATATATAAATATATATATAAATGGATTTTCACCTTAAAGTGAATTAAAACAATATTAACAATTCACTAAACAATTGGCTTAGCAAAAGAAATCGTTCCATTAACATTCTCAAATCTATACACACACACACACACACACACACACACACACACACACACCTCTGTATATATTATGTGAATGAAAATCAGAAAAAATGCCAAAAGTATATTAATTTAAAACATGAATTTTCTCCTTTTAAGAGAATCAATTATTAAAACCAATATTAACAATATAAGAATTTAATTATTAAACGCCGTTTTATTTACTTTCTTTCAGTTATTAAAACGAATCCAAAATATTAACTCTTAGAATAATGTTTTGTTCAGACGAGGAGTGAGCGGTGCAGGTAACTAAGAGTTCGAGCAAAAAGGTCCAGCCTGAGGCCTTTTAAAACCGCAAACTGGCGAGAAGGAATTTGGGTCGAACTTTCTATCTCTCAAAGACTCAATTCCTCCTCTTCTAGCTCTCCATGCGTTTGTCTACCTTTTATATAAAAAAATGTTTTATATTTGATCAACTCCGTTATTTTTATTTACCCGTAATTTGTATGGTGTCATATTCATAGATATCATCTCTGTTATTGAATTGGAAAGATATATTATTATTATTATTATTATGCATTTTTCAAAAAGTAACGCACGCACACACACACACACACACACACACACACACACACACACACTATATATATATATATATATATATATATATATATATATATATGGTGGTACAAATTACAGTAGTAATAATAATAATTAACTCCTTTTCGCCGAATTGGAAAGATTAAGCTTTTAACCCCGCATTAGACCTACAGTTTAATGTGGAAACCGAATCAGAAATACATCTCGTCAGGGAATCATTGCTCACTCTTTCACATCATAATTCCAACATTTAAAATAACAGGATCATTTGATTATTGATCCGGATTTAAAATAACAGGATCATTTGATTATTGATCCGGGCATAGTATGTCTGCAAAATGTGATATGTACAAAAACAATGTAGATTTTTCTCTTTAGTAATAATATTAATAACTAACTCCTCGCCGAATTGTAACACCGAATCAGAAATACATCTCGTCAGGGAATCATTGCTCACTCTTTCACATAATTTCAACATTTAAAATAACAGGATCATTTGATTATTGATCCAGATTTAAAATAACAGGATCATTTGATTATTGATCCGGGCATAGTATGTCTTCAAAATGTGATATGTACAAAAACAATGTAGATTTTTCTCTTTAGTAATAATATTAATAACTAACTCCTCGCCGAATTGTAACACTGAATCAGAAATACATCTCGTCAGGGAATCATTGCTCACTCTTTCACATCATAATTTCAACATTTAAAATAACAGGATCATTTGATTATTGATCCGGATTTAAAATAACAGGATCATTTGATTATTGATCCGGGCATAGTATGGCTGCAAAATGTGATATGTACAAAAACAATGTAGATTTTTCTCTTTAGTAATAATAATAACAACTAACTCTTCGCCGAATTGTAACAATGGTTAAGCTTTTCACTCCGCCTTAGACCCACAGTTTAACGTGGAAACCGAATACTCTTTTCTTTTTTAAAAAATATAATTAAAGGAATGGATATATTTATAATTTCTTTATTATAAAATCCTCTCGATTACATTAGTGATTATTGATCCGGGAATAGTGGGGGGAAAACCAAGTATTGTCGCAAATATTGACATGGTAAAGACAGCAAGGGGTAATACGAGCATTAAATCTATTGGAGAAAATATAAAGATGCCATTAGTCGTCCAAAGCATGGACCCGTTATAGCGGTGTTACGATTGGTACACAAACTTATCATAGCTCCACCCAGCTACACTGACAACCAATCACTACGAACATCTGCTCTTGATCTTTTGGGGCGGAGCTTGGCGATTGTGCATATAAAAGGAAATATTTTTCAGTTGGGAGTAACAGTAGCTATTTTCGCGTCAGTGAATAATCATTCCCTCTGCCAGTGAATAAACATTCCCTCCGCCATGGAACACGAACTTTACACTTTTCCGGATTTGTATCAAGAAGGTGACACTGCAGCATTGACTGCAATTAATCTTTTTAATGCGATTGACCGTGATGGATTATTTCCAACGCAAACCGTTGAAGATATTTGCAATGACGCTCCTTACAATCCGACGCAAGGGACTACCATAGAAATGTAAGTGTCTATAATTTTATTTTTATTTTTTATTCACAAACTGTCAGAAAGATGATTTCATATATATGGAGGGATGTAGTATCTCGTCAAATACTTCATTTAGATACTCACAATTATGCTAAAATCGAAATTTTTTATGGCAATCTTTTGCATGTTTTTTATAAATGTTATTCGGAATTACCTCTTAAATGAGCTTCTCTGAGCGAACCAAAGATATCTTCACATAATGGGATCTGTCTTACAATATGTATACTCTGTATATGTTTTTATTAAAAAAGATTCAATATGAACATTATTCTTTCTCCTTTAAGGTCCGATGAGGATTTGACACGTGTTATACAATCTTTTGAAGAATCTCGTGTCATGAATACGGAGGATATACTGAACAGTCAGCATAATGAATGTCACATCGAAATAATGTAAGTGTTTTTCGATCTTTTTTGGGGGAAGAAGACAATATATTTTCATCAATTTATTAAATGAAAGAAATCAGTACAATAACCATCTTAAACTACAGAATATACAAACTAACGTTACAAATATACACACGAACAAAAACATTATACTATACGAGTACGCACAATTGGAAAACGGATTTTTATCTGTCTGCATACCATTTCATCGTTTCGTCGAGTGTGACACGGGTCAAATAAATTTTAAAAATTTATAAATTCTTTATCACGTGACATATGCATGAGAAATGAGATGCAGTACATTCCACAAGTATTACTAAAATATCCTTGTATACGAAACGGGTTCCATACAACTTCGGGAATATGTAATTGAGCGAGAAATTTTACAATAACAGGGTCACTCCAGGGTTGAGTACCGAGTGAATCAAAATAGTACAGGCGGTGTCTATTTTTAAAATAGACAGCTATCCAATGAATCCCTTCATTACCGATGACATCTGTGTTCACAATAAGACTACCGCATTCTCGCGTACTTGGCAAACTCAATGTTTCATTCTTCGCAAACACGCCGATAAATTTGGAACGTGTGACTCGTTCACTATTCATTACTCTCTGAAGTGTATTAGCATCCATTTTAAAAGTCAGTGATAACGCTCCTAAATCTATCTACTTCTATTAGGGCTTGCGATTCGAGATATACTAGTACACTAATAGGCGCGTCTATAGGCTTGGTGAATTCCAACCTCACTGAGATGTTTCCGCTCTGCTGTGGGCTTAAATGCGTATTTACGCTAGCAGATAAGTCAGGTGTAATGTCAAACGGATAAAGGTTAAATTGATCAATGAATTCTTTCTGCGTTACCCCATTACCAAGCTCATCACAATCACCTGCAATATGGGTCAGATTACTATAGGCTCTCGCGCAAAGAGGTAACACAGCGTCTGATGAATAGTCCGTATCCAATGTTCCACCCAAAGCAATGCCATTAACGTATAGAGTTATATTTTTAAGTCCGAAATTCTCGAATTTAAAGGCACTCTTTTTATATTTTCCATTCACCGATGCATGGTCCTGCATTCCGATTAATATCCTTTTAGGAAGATTTCCCAGGGCGATGTTTTCTATCTGCTTCGACGCCAACCCTGCAGGCACCGTATATAGTTTGATTTGTACTCTGTTAATAGGGTATTTCACTGTGGCGTTTAGTAAATTTTTCTCAATTTCTAGTTGTTTTGGTGAACTTAATTTCACTCGCCGTACGCGGAGGTATGTGTCCATAATGTGAACCACAACGGGCTTTGCTCCCTCTTCTTGATCAGAATCCAGATTTAAGCAGATCTCAGGACTCGTGCGGGTGAGCTTTATTTTCATATCCACCCCGTTGACAAGCAACTTCTCCTGGAAAGTGAAATCTGTGTGCAGACGTCCAAAACACTCGTATATCTTCTTTTTAGAATTTTTAAATTTGTCCTTTATACTACTTTCGTCTTTAGTTTGATAATATCCCTCGGCACTTAAAAAGGTAGCCTTCGCTTCTTTGGAAAAGTTGAGGACATTTTCCAGATAGGCTCGTAGATGATAGTACCCCGTGCCTGACGATATGTTGGTCTGATTTAAATATACGTCACACTGGTTGAATATGGAGTGCAGAAAGTTTGTTTCAGGGTATACAGCATATTTGTCATCGCAGCCGTTCCATCAGAATGGGCTATACGTAGCTTAGCGTACATGTGCACACAGCTTGGATCAAAAAAGTAAGGGCCTGAGCTGGGTATCACGAATTCTATAGGTGCACTCGGGGAACTAATTGTGTTTAAAGGGTTAATTGTAATAAAATCACTGTGCTCAATAGAAACTTGAGTTGGAGGCATCTCAAAAAGGGACAGCTCCGATTTACAGCATTGTGAACTACATGGGTGGATGAAGCGTGCCATGACGAGTTAGAAATAGTGCCTCCTCTCTCGACAAGTAGACAAACTATGATTCATGAGATCAATGTCCTTAGCTTATATCAGTCAAAAAAGTGGTCAACCATAGGTTTCATTCGCTTACAGCACTTCTTTTTTGATATCCTTTTACGTTTAATACCACGTGACCCTTCTTCCGGACAGCCCTCTTCTTCTTCCGCCACCACGCATTTTTCTTTGCATCTTTGATGATTTCGTCCCGTGTACGCTTTAAATGTTTTTTTAGAGCTTCTTTAGGTTTAGCCCCAGCCAATATGTCTTCTGCAGTGTTAAGACCTGATTGTAGCGCTTTCCTTCCGAGGTATCTGGCACCCCTCTTCAGCAAAGGAACAGCCGTACGTAGTATGGATGAAAAAATGGACCCAAGTCCACTACCGCGCTGGTATCTCACCCCTCGATAGACGGTGAAAGGCTTTCTATCCATTATAACTCAGTGCGTCGAAAGTGTAGCTTCACTGTTAAGCTCCCGTTACCGAATGGGAAGTTTTCACCCTCAATCGTTCTTATATATATTGAGATATTGGTTATTAAATTAGTTGCGACATTCACATAATGGGGTCTGTCATATGTAATACTCAAACTCCTTCCTCTATGGTTGGGGATGTGGGCAATGCGCAGCAGGCGTGCCTGGGTATCCCCAACAAACTGGTGCTCCACTATATTACTGTAAATATAGCACATGTCTGGGGACTGAGAGCTTTCAGCCAATTTCTCCATCTTCAATTGATACATTAATCTGGACAAGTCATGCTGTGCCTCGTGAAATGTGTCTCTTTGGATGGCTGCGCTATATCGTCCATTGGTTATAATTTTGAACACTCTTCGATCTTTAATACGTCTGTTAGTCTTTGATTTTAGGATTAGTGTATGTGCAGGGTTTCCTTTGTTTACGATTTCGTATACTAAATCATTCGTAAGGTTTGAGTTTCTTAAACTTACGTTTAAGTCTCTCACAACATCCTCGACCGAACCATAATGACCCGGTCCTAGTCTTACTTCTGTACTGTAATACCGTGCAACCTTAGTCCGAGCGATACGTATAGTTTCATCCATAGCTACCCCAGCTTTTTCACACTCGTCAATGTCTCTAAGAATCGTAAAAACGGATTCTTTATATTCAATATTTAAAAAGAGGGTGTCCAGCTGAATTTCGCATATCCCCACCTCATACGAATCACGACCCAATTCAATGGGCCCGTGGAGTTCTGTTACAAAGTTGGCTAGTGTGTTGTTAGGGTGTACAGACAGGGACGAGGAGGACGGGAGTGTGACGTAGAAATGGTTAGGAGCCATGTTGCATACTATTTAAGCTTCATTATTGCATCAGCTTTTATATAGGTGTTGAAGCTTTCTGGGTACCCTAGCCATTTCACCAGGTACATTTTTCTCTTTCCTGAACCTTTGCTTCCTAAAATTTTCTCAATTTTAAACACATTTTTTCCTAAATTAAATGCAACTTTCTGCAATTCCTCGCGGTAAAAGCCTCCTGAGATTTCTTCCCCATTCAAATCTTCAATGTAATACATCATTATCTCACCTTTAGGTCTCATAGCCCTAACTTTAAAAATCTCACGTGTCCATCCTTGCTCAAAACCCTTTGCGAATTTATTCCCGAACGCGACAGCCTTACATAATCATTGATTTTGAAGCGCGCAGAGTGTGGTGGTGTTGGTGATCCATCTCTTCTCGGGAGCGTACCTCTTTCTAAAACTTCGTTAGGTGTTGTCCCAATCGTGCGATGGTGTGAGCGGTTGTAGGATGATGCCAATGATTCCAGAATGTCTAGAAATCTGTATGTGTTTTATGTGTAAAATAGCGGTGCATGCGTTCCTTTATGGTACGTTGAACTCTTTCAGCTAAAGAAGCCTTATGTATAGAATTGGTTGTGTAATAGCTGATATTAAACTCTGTCAACATGTTCTGAAAAGCACGGCCTATAAATTCCTTCCCCATATCCGTACAAAAATAGCCAGGAACCCTGTTTTCTTTTAACATTAGCGTTTTGGTGGCTTTAGCAACTGTTTCAGGTGATTTATTTTTCAGAGGAACTAGCCACAGATATCTAGAGAATACATCTATTATGAATAGAATGTAACGGTAACCATCGTTATACACAGAATATCTTTGCATGTCTGTTAAATCTGCTTGCCAAATAGAATCAATCGAGGAAGCCGTTGTCTTGGCTGTTTTAAACCTTTTTCTCACAGGCTTATGAAGCGTATAAGCGTCCTGCTCCCGCAAAAATCTTTCAACATCTTTTTTTCCTACTCCGTAAACACTTCTGTACAGTCTATCTACGCCGCCGTAGGAGGCTGGGTTAGAAATGTCATAATAGCGTTTACTTAATACGTTAGCCATTTGCGTATTTTAGAGGCACGTGGGTAGGGTTGACCGTTGTTTAACCTCTTCTTTCTCCTCTTCAAAGGTGTTACCGCCGGGGGTGACGGCGTCTTCAATTGTGCCACATGCGTTGCATGTTCCAAGTCTTTTAACCTGTTCAGATTTCCTATCAACGTTTTAGGGACATTTATTTGTTGTAGTCTTGCTTTAATATGCTTCCATCCTGATGGTGATGGCCTATCCCACTTTCTCACCAGATCATGGACAATGTCTACGATATTCGACCCCTGTACCTTTGATCCTTCCACAATGATCTCGCCTGTATCGGTCCATTGTATGGCTGGGTCCTCATTCAATAGATTATAAAGACTTAAACCTTTATTCCTCAATGTATGTGGGAGGGTGCTTTTTAATACATGCTCGATATGTTGTGTGGCTGATCCCTTAATTTTTGGTTGGTCAGCTGTATCGTCAGGTACAGATCCTATGTCGCCATGTCCATCGTCCCCCGTGCTGTGCCTAATAACCACAGGAATCTCTGTCGGGTTCTTATAATTTTCGTACTCGTGAAGAAATTTCTGCAGAGCTTCTTGGTATAAGATTCTTTTCTCATCAGGTGTTTTTTCACTGTTTAATAGGGCTAGCAATTCGCTTTCCATTCTTTTAAGTCTGCTTTTACGGGGATCTAGATCCGTGTCTGGATTCCTTTGCAGTGAAGCGTACACCTCGTGTGGAATCACTACCACTTTCTTCATTATATTAATCTAGTCAGTAAAGGACCCAAAACTGAAAATAAGATGGGGAGAAATGACCCTCCTGTTTGTACAATAATTCGTTTTTTCTTCGCTACAGTTTGACTTTTACGAGCGAGTGCACGTATTATGTTCTTGTAACGGCGTAGGCGAGCCTTCTGAGGGGGTTTCATTGATACATTGCAATTTATAACGTTAAGACAGATTTCACAGATGCATTTTAAAAAGTCGGAGTCGATATTTTTAATAAACATCTGTTGCATTGCCCGGGGCAGTCGATGATAGATTTTTATTAATTCACGGTATTTCTTTAGTCTCTTTGTCATTCTGGAATATACACCGTTTCAGGCTCGTTTGGAAATATATTCGTTCTTAGAAGCACCCTAAACGTGTTTCGCGGATGAAGGTCGCAAAGCAAATATCCGTAACGCGTGCTTGTAGCTTCTTTATAAACTTCCAAAAACTCCTTACGCTGATTCGGGAACATTTGATTGGCTAATACCCCAATTTGTGATACATCTCTACGTTGTGCGAATAAGACTAGATATTGTGTATTTAACGACACATCGCGCATGTATCTATTTTTGAAAAATAGATTCTGATTGATGAAGAACACGCTTATGTTAAGATGGTGGGAGAATACTGTAAATGTCTCGGCAAACGTTTTATCCATCTCCAACATGAGATCGTCAATTACAATGACTGTATGTTCATTTCCCTTTAACGAATTAACGTCATATACGCCTTTGTGGAACAAAATATCATCTTGGTACTCGTTGAACACTGATTGATACGTCGAATAGCACCATATAACTTTATGCACAAATTTCGAGAACATCTCTCCCTTTTCTTTAATGATTTTAAGCATAAACACAGTTTTACCACATCCTGTAGGTCCAGATATAATACATGTGGATGGGCTCGTGAATCTGAATTTTTCTACAGAGTCCATTTCTAACACGTCACACTCCTAAGTGGATCATTTACAAAATATTACAAATTTTGAGTGCTGTTCCTTATATTTTGTTTTCTTCTCCCACAGAACGTGAATGACGATGAGGTACAGCACCCTATCATCGACATTACGGATGACCCCGACGACAGTGTAGTTGTGATCACAGATCCTCCCCTGCCGACGAACCCTCACCAGCGATACCGGTAGCACGTTCAAAGCGGAGGTACGATGAAGAGAACCCCACGTCAGGTATAAAGCGACCGAAATACGCGTCTGTTGTTAGCCAACCACCACCAGTAATAGATCCCCAACCCTCAACCTCTTACGCAGCAAGCCCCCAGCAGCACCTCCCGCTAATATATCCCCTTATTCATCCGCCACAGTTGCCCCCGTTCTGTTGAGTCTACAATAATAGACTCCAGGCCCTCAGCGTCTTACGCTGCCATCCCCACATCAGCATCTTTGGCCGATATAGCCCCTTGTCCATCCTCCACACCTGTTCCCCGTTCTGTTGAGTCTGCAATAATAGATCCCCAACCCTCAACCTCTTACGCAACAAGCCCCCCAGCAGCACCTTCCGCTAATATATCCCCTTATTCATCCGCCACAGTTGCCCCCCGTTCTGTTGAGGATGATATAACGTTTGAGTTGGTGCGCTCCGCAGCCCCCACCCCAGCCTTGACTAGAAATCGGTATAGAGTCAGGGTCGACCCTAGAGCCATGTATAGCAATGGAATTGAGCGCGGGCTACGCCGGGTTGTACATCGTATTGTAGAGTTTGCTCTTCAGAACCGCGACGAGCGTGAAGTCAGGACGAGTCTGTCCTTCGGATTCGGGTCAGATGACGGTGATGTAGATGATTATGGGTAGTAGTGCCATTTAGACGTTTGGCGGCTGAAGATGTAGAATATATATTAGGACGTATAATGCAAGCCGCCCAAAGTAGTATAGCCTTCAATATGGACAACTTCACGGTAAATATTGATCGTGTATTCCGTGTTGCGGGTCATAGTGCCATACCGTATACTCTTAACCTCAATTCTCAAGCTATTTATAGACGGCATATAAACGTCGATCGTGGTTGCGGCTTTATAGCAGTAGTCTTGGCTCGCATGTTTACTGTACAAAATACACGGGCTCAAAAAATTTGGCTGCCTACGGTCGTGGAACGTGCCCGTAAACTAGCTGTAGACTGTGAACTTGAATTTGACTGTAATATGGGCCCTGAAGAGCTGAGAATGGTAGAACAGGAAATGAATGTTCGTATAGTTGTGTTTGGACTGGATGATCATCGTAGGACTGTGTATGTTTTTAAAAGCTGTGTGAGAGATCGTACAAGGCCCCTACTTATCTTAGGTCTGTCAGGGGCAACGTATCTCCCCATCCGTAATATAAGGTGCCTTTACGCGAGTTACGATAAAAGTCGAAAATATGGACGGCATCATGATTTGTGTAAGGGATGCCTCGAGTTTGCGGATGATATAGTGAAACATTGTAAAGAATGTCACATGGTATGTGAACAGTGTAAAAGCTCCAAATGTGAAAGCCGTGTAGTTGAAGCTGAGAAGAGGGATTGTAATGTGTGTAGACGCACATTTTTCAATAATAGCTGTTTTGATCTCCATAAATCAATTGGCACGTGCAGGAAAATGAGAATCTGTGAATGTGGTATGTTTCACACAATGGATAATTGGGGAAAATTTAAGCACAAATGTGACGAAATTCACTGTCCTACATGCCAGGAGGAATATAAGGCGGATGGAGTAAAACATGTATGTTATATGAAAGACGCCAAGCCTAAAAACAAACCCTGTATAACTGTATACTACGATATAGAAACATATACGAATGCTGAAACCAAAGAGGTAATTCCACATTTACTTGTGAGCCAGACTATCTGCGATGAATGTATGGAGATCGAATGTGACGAGTGCCCCAAATGCGGTAAACGGACAAACGTTTTTAAAACGAATGTCCACGATAGTCCTGTGAAACTATTTGTGTCCTATATTGTCAAGTTAGCCGACAAGTTCAAGAAAATGACTGTGTATATTCTCGCCCATAACGGTGCAAAGTTTGACACGCAGTTCCTTTATAAGGAGTTGCTTGAGCACGAATCCTCTGAGATATTTACAGGTGATCCATTGAAAAGAGGCAACAAATTAATACAGATGCAAATAAGAGGTAATGTACAATTTAAAGACACTTTATTATTCACACCTTGTAAATTAGCAAAGCTACCCAAGGTGATGGGCGTAGCAGCTGAAGTTTCAAAAGGATATTTCCCTTACACTTTCCTCACTAGCGAGACTTTAAACTACGTAGGCCCACCACCACCCAAACATTATTTTAACTATGATTGTATGAGTGTAGATGAACGTGAAGACTTTGATCGATACTACAACAGTTTTAATGAACGTAATCCTTATAATATAGCTGATGAATGTGAGCGTTATTGCGTGAATGATGTGCGAGTGCTTAGAGTATGTTTCCAGGCCTTTAGAAGGATGTACATAGGCCGTTTCAAATGCGATCCGCTGCAAGTCGCAACCACCATCGCGTCATTATGTTTTACGGTGTTCAAAATAACTTCATGCCTAAAGCCACCTTAGCCATTATTCACCGAAACAACCCCCGCAGTTACGGCCACAAGGCTATTTACTGGCTCATACTACAGCAACAGACAGGTGTATACATAAAGCACGCCCGCAACACGGGTGAAGTGCCCATTAAGATTAACGGTCGTGTTTTTTGGGTTGATGGGTTAAGTGAAAACCGTGTCACTGGTGTGAAGACTGTGTACTCCTTTAACGGATGCTGGTGGCATGGATGCCCCCGTCCTGAGTGCGGAATCGCCGGAGATATCCACGGTAGATCTCCTGCCGACTGTCTTGCATGGACCCGCACCCGCGATCAACTTATAGGATCCCAGTTCACTCACAAAGTCTTGTGGGAGCATGAATATGATGCACGGATGGAGACAGACGAGGTGTACCGTGAGGAAATAAACACGATCAAGCGTTCAATGGTGCTGGATCCTCTCAAATGTGGTGATAGCTTGTTTGGAGGACGTACAAATCCATTCAGGCTATACTTTCCACCTACGGAGGGTGTGAAGCTCCATTACTACGATTTCTGTTCTTTATACCCATACGTGATGAAGAACAATCCGTACCCCGTGGGCGCTCCTGAGAAACTGGTGGGACCTAACCTGCCCTCCATCAATGAATTTTCAAGAAATTTGAATGATCGTTACTTTGGGCTCTCTTTCGTAGACGTACTCCCCCACGCAATTTATGGATGCCAATCTTACCCGTCGTTATCGACCACAAGCTCATGTTTCCCCTGTGCGTGAAGTGCGCGGAAGAGAATAACGGCGAATTGTAACCATATACCCCACCAGCGTAAGATCAGAGGCGTATATACAAGTCCTGAGCTGGCCCTAGCCGTACGCCATGGGTATAGAATACTGAAGATACATGAGGTGTGGAGGTTTCAGAAGCTACCCAACCTTTTCACACCATATATAAACGCA
The DNA here is from genome assembly GCA_023014485.1 of Bathynomus jamesi. Lineage (NCBI taxonomy): Eukaryota > Metazoa > Arthropoda > Malacostraca > Isopoda > Cirolanidae > Bathynomus > Bathynomus jamesi. The sequence goes on from JAJOZX010002977.1 coordinate 395,809, forward strand.
TTTTTGAAGGATAAGGTTGAGGCATCAGGGTATCCGCGAGGAGTTGATACCGAAGATGAAAAGTCTGCCTATATTCAACGTTACCGCGACCGCGAAGGTATACAACTTGATCGTGCCCAAATTGCAAAGAATCCTGGCAAGCGCTTTAGTGCAAAGTTGTGTCTAAACAGTCTATGGGGAAAATTTGCACAGAATACCGGCAAAGGGAACATTCATTTGGCACAAAGTTATAGTGAAGTCTGGGATTATGCCAATGCTCCCGATAAAGAGGTCATGGAGATCGTGAATGTAGGTAATACTTACATAATAAAGTACAACAACACTGAATTGGCCACAGATACCTCAAGGGTTACAAACATACCTGTGGCCAGCTTCACAACAGCCTACGCCCGCATAAAACTTTGGGGTCTATTGCATTCTCTTGGGCGGAGAGTATTGTATGCCGATACAGATAGCGTGATATTCACAGAGAGGGAGGGTGAATACATGCCTGCTATTGGGGGTTCCTCGGCGAGCTCACTGATGAGATCAAGGATGAGTATGGGGACAACGCATACGCCGACTCTTTTGTCTCAACAGGACCTAAAACTTATGGGTACGGGTGAGGGTGGGGGAGGATATGAAATATATCGTGAAGGCAAAGGGTATTACGCTCAACCATGCGAATCGGCGGGTTGTTAACTTTGAATCGTTGAAGGATCTAGTGTGTTTGGACGATGATGAGCGAACGGCCTCCCCAACTAACTGTAGGCACCCACAATTTTCGGGCGCAGAAGCTGGGGGGGTGAAGGAACTTAGGGGAACGAAGGTGTGCCGTAACACCTATAGGAAACGTTACCAGTTACCTGGTACCTATGATACCGTACCCTTTGGATACCATAACCTTTGATGCGTCTATTGTTAACTTACTTATCACACGTATTTGTAAATATGTATGTCTTGTATATAATCTTTGATGTATCTATTGTTAACTTATTTATTACACGTATTTGTAAATATATATAACTTGAATATCTTGTTTATTAAATCGTATTTGTAAATATATATAACTTGAATATCTCGTTTATTAAATAAATCATGTTTCAATTAGCGTTTCACTTTCTCCTGTGTGTGTGTGTGTGTGTGTGTGTGCAGAGGTGAAAGTTCTAAGCTCCGCCCACTGTAAGACCAGCAACGTGAGTCATGCTACTATCTGGGATTCCCTGCGTGGTCAGTTGACTGCAGTAAGCCCTTGAGCTCAGACGTGTATTCACCCGCGTAGAAGAAAATGGCTACCTTTAAGATTGCTTGTTCAACGTTTATGAAATGGTATTCAGCAAAGTGTGAAGATGTGGTGGATACCGAAAAACTTCCTATTCCCCCCTCCTATGCCTCTTTTAAAACCACATTGGATCGTGCGAACGAGCAAGATGTACAAATACTCTACGGATATTCTGGTGAGACCGTTGTAGGTTTTCGTTGCACAGACGATGTGCTGAAGTATGCTGTAGAGCTAAACTTTATAAAGTCTCACATATACCGTGAAGTAAAAGAAACAACGCGTGCAGAAGAGAAGCAGCAGATATGGATAATACCGCTTGTCGCACCACAATAGTGATGTAGCGGATGCCATTTTTTTCACATCCGCGGATGCGGATGCGGATGAGGATGTTTGATTTAAACATCCGCGGATGCGGATGCGGATGTCTACATTTTCGTTATTTTTTAGGATATATTCGAGATTTGTTGTGTTTAACGTATATAATAAGTTATCATATAGAGAGAGCTGTAGCTATAATGTAGTATAATTGATTAATTGTACAATAATTGCTGTACTTTTCTCTGAACATATAAAATAATATCAAGCATCTAACTAATATAGAAATCAATCAGTGAATTCGTCTGCAAATAAATTCGTTATATTTTGTTGAGTTTCAGCCACAATTAGAAACCATAATTGTGTTACCAGGATGCGGGACGTGAACGCAACTCAAATGCACCCCCACCGACCTCTTTCCCCAACCTCCACCCTTATAGAAAGAGATCTTTAATTAGCTTGATAACTATTTATATTAAGTTTAAAGTTTTATTAGGCATATTTATAAATGAGTAATTAAAATAAAGTAAACTAAGATGTTCATCGTTTAATGTTCAAACTTAATTATAGGAAGGTTAAGCTTAAGGAACATTAATTTTTCTGCCTTTTCTGCTGCCAGTCTGTTTCTCTTTTCATCATATATTAATCCAGCACTGCTAAATAATCTCTCGCTTGGTACGTTTGTTGGAGGACAGGCTAAATGTTTCCTTGCAAGTTTACTCAAGTATGGATAGATATTCTGCGTATTTTTCCACCAACTAATAGGATTGTCACATGCAGCCAGGCGTTTTTCTTGGTGATAGCTCTCGATCATTTTTACTACATCTTTTGACATCGCGTAGGTCTCGTCATTGCTGCTTGACTCAAGAAACTGAGAGACAGATTCTGTGATAGATTTGCTTGTTGAAGGTCTTGGTTCTGTCACTGAAACTTTTATTCTTTTGGTGGGTGGCGAAGCGACAGATTCAAGAGATTGAAGCTCTTCAACTGCTTTGCCAAGTGATGATTTAACTCGTTCTAATGTACTAGGTGAAAATAACTTAGCTTTGTAACGTGGATCTAAGTAGGTTGCAAGAGAGTAACTTCATACAAGAACAGCCTCTCGTCTTGTCGCTTGCATCACTTTTGCGCACAATGAACTAGTTCTATTAATATAGTAGAATTTGATAATTTCCGCTTATTAATGACGTTTTATCTCAACGGTCCACATCCGCACGACATCCGCAGTCCAAAGTGCGGATGCGGATGTGAGAAAATGTGCGGATGTTCCGCGGATGCGGATGCGGATGCGGATGTGACCTACATCACTACACCACAAGCGGTATTATGTCATGTTACACCATGTCGATTACCCATACCCTACGACTGAAAATGTGAATCTCGTCATCATGGAGAATCTTAAGTATTTTTATCACTATATTAATGTATATCATGATGAGGTTCGTAGTGAGGTTGTGGCTAGTGCCCTGCGTGAGTTTTTAGCAGACTTTAGAGACGAGTATCGTTTGCTAGGCAAAAAGGAAAAATATGAGCATATGTTCCTCTCAAATAGTGCGCCGGAGTGTGAAGATGTTTAGGAGAGATAAAACATTATAAAATGTGCCTAGTTCGTGAAAATTATCCTGAGGGAAACTGTCTGGTGTGTATTCTGGTAGTGATAAAACGTTAAAACCGAAATTAATTCTTGTACCGGAAAACAACACCTACCCAATATAATGGGGTACAACAATTCGATCAGCGCCGCACACGTTTCATTAGATTATGGTGCGACTCGCACCTCACGGATCATACGAGTTCGAACAAACCCATTCACGTATCATCAGGGTGAGTCAACCGCCCATCGAACCGTTCCTGCCTACCTGCGTGCCTCACGCGGCTCATAGTTATCTCAGAGCTTGAACCGAGTGGATGTGCGCTCCTCGAATACGATGGAACTTCCTTTGAGCAGCATTCTCAACGCCTCGTACGATGTGTCCGTGACGAAATCGTTGCGCGTGTTCAGGAGTAAATCCGGTGCCGTTAGTTATGTACTGGAAACGGAATGTAGACAAACAAACAAACGGAATGTCGTTTATTTAAGTGTCGAGGAGATGAATAGAATCTTCGTGATAGTTGAGAAGTGGAGTGAAGATCGTTATAAAATACCTGCTAACGTAGGTACAAGAAGAGAGCAGATTAGTGACGCACCCTCATACGCCGTTGTATGTACGTTGTGTATAAATAACGATCGGCCATGCATTGATATACGGCTGATGTGGAAGAATGCTTCTGATAATAACGCTCTTGTTCCTACGCGAAACCGTTTCATCCTCGACAGAATGTTTGAAATCGTCGGATTCCGCAAGCTGAAACCTATATTAGATGCGCGTGTTACGGATATGCTTTATTTTGATACAGTACTTGAATACTCATACACCGCTCTGCTCGATGGGTTTACCGGGTGTAGAGCTGAACAAGGTGAGAATGGTCTAGAGCTGGACGTTTATTTAAAAAGTTTAGACTCTTTGAAATATCATGAACTTTGGTACAAAGCAATTGATCGGTACAAGGCAGAGCTCACCTACACCGTTCACCCTGAAGAAATATTTCTTTATATAACGAGCAGTTGTCGTAACGACTTAGAAGATTATTTCAATTGCCGCTATGTTGAGTGAAAATGAGTTCACAATTGAAAAGCTCGCGTCGGTAGAAATAAACCCTCGATTGGAAAGGCGTGTTTATAAACTTGTGTTTAATAATGTGGCTAACGATGAACTCTTTGTGCGTGCTTTTGATTGTATTCTAGACGTATTTAAAGATAACTTACCAACCGGTTGTAAAGTGGGAACAAAAATAGTACTGAACGATATGAAGGCCCTTCATATCGAGTACAGGTTTCCCTATACTTTAAGCGGTGAAATATTATTAAACCGCGTATACTGCGTAATGCAGAGCAATAATGTAATTGTAGACTCGATTAAGTGCGAGTTTAGTATTTTGAAAAAAAAGTGAAATGTATTTATATATTTAACATATTTGTGTGTGTGTGTGTGTGTATATATATATATATTTCTGCTATATTGATGATTATACGATTTCTTATGTTGCGCGGTAGAAGATAAAGTGTCTGTATTTATTTATTTAGTTGTGTGCATATATTTCTGCTATGTTGATGGTTATATTATTTCTTATTTTTTATTTTTGATCATTCCAATGTATATTTATTTTCTATATATCCATAATATAATTGTGTGTGTGTGTGTGTGTATACATATATATATATTTCTCCTATACTGTTATATTGACGGATATATTTTTTTATTATATGCATATTCCTCGTTCATATTTCTTAAAATATTGTTATTTTTAATTGATCATTCAAATGTATATTTATTTTCTATATATTTATAATAAACAGAATGATGTAATGTTGGTTTATTTAATTCTTTTGGCTGTAAACAATTATATCAAATGGCTGGTTACGCCTTCTAAACCTACTAGCGGAATTCTAAGCCAACTTTTAAGAATTAATTAAATAAATGGTACAATCTGGCAACTTAATAATGTATACCTGAACAATTAAAATGGTATCTGGCAACTCGCCCTAATAATGTATACCTGAACAATTAAAATAAAAAGTGGTATCTGGCAACTCAACCTGAACAACCCATTACGCCTTCTAAGCCAACTGGCTGATTCGGAGTCTATAAGACAACGGCCACTCGGCTGAAGTCTTATTATGAACTTGGCTCCTGCCAGGTGAACCTGCAGCATCCCCCTTTGCAACATTGAGTTGTTGCATACCCCACCCCCTTTGCAACATTGAGTTGTTGCATACCCCACCCCATTTGCAACATTGAGTTGTTGCACACCCCACCGGGCCACCCCCTTTGCAACCCCTACCCATTTGCAACATCGAGTTTTTGCACCCCCCACCCCCTTTTACAACATTTGATCATTATCTCTTACAACATTGCAACATTCCTGCACTCTACCTTTTTGCGGCTATACTACTAACCTAACCTAAAACAAATCACTGATATGTAAAAGTCTGAGGTAGCATGAAGTAAGAGTTATTTCATTTCGAGTTTTTTAATTAAAATTCTGACGCGGATGAAATTTTAAAAATAATGGTTATATATATGGTTAAAAGCTCTAAACTTTTTTAATAGACCCCTCTTACCTTAACACAAGCGTAAGTGATTACAAATTTTGAAATATAACAAATATAACTTGTAAGAACAACTGGGTAAGAAATGAGCACGGATGAAAACTAATAATATATATATATGCGCGATAGAACTCAGAATGATCCCGAGATCTTTTATGTTAGACACAGACTGTGCATGGAACAAGGAACTCTTTTGGGAAAATTAAATCACTTTAGTTCGAATAAGTAATGGTAAATGACAAACACTATATTTTTTTCTTTTTCATGATGTTAGCCCGACGTGGGCAACGGGTCACTCGCAAAGAGGCCCCAAAATATACCTTCCCTCATCAGCTATCTACGAAGCAGATAGGATCCAGCTTTGGGATTTAATTTTCCCAGAAGTGTTCCTTGTTTCATGCACGGTCTGTGTGTAACATACTGTATAGTATATATATATCAGACATGGGGCTGAAGCCTGGCCTCGGCCTCGAGGCCGGCCTCGACCTGACAGGTGACCGTATGTGGCGGCATGCTATGATAAATATTATTCAGATAGGTGACTAGTCAGGAGGCAGTCTTTGATAAATACTATTCAGTTAGCTGACCAACAGATTAGTGACAGGTCACTGTGACGTTAGGTATATAAATATTATATATGTCGCGGTATATAAATATTATTCAGTCAGTCAGCAGTAGACCAATTGACTTAAGCAAAACTAGTGTGGAAAACCATCTATCGTTGTTTATCAGTTGAACTGAGCTCATATTTGTGTTATTTATGTGTATAAACTATTGTACTATACCCATTTCTGTAACAAAAAGGCCAAACTAAAAAAGAATACCACCTGGTATACTGATAACTAGCTACTAGCGTCGATAATTTTGTTTTTCGCCCGTCATAAATTTTAACATATAAACTTCTAAATAATATGATTTGAAATTAATATATAATATCTGATGCAAACAATAATTTTGCTAATATCGGCATTATAACTGAAATGTAAATTATATTGTTGCAAATAATTTTTTCGGTCTTTTTCATTTATTTTAATAATATAAAGTATTATATATATAACTTTAAAAATGTCTGATAATGGATAATATCAGGTGCAAATATATTCTTAATATTATCGTCATTATATTATTATCGTATATATAATTATATAGTAATGGCATAATATAAACTTCATACCTATAGGCCTACTGTACATCAGAAACATCTTTCACATACAGTACAAGCTACAATTACATTAATGATCTTTGGTAGACTTTAAGACCACAATTTTTTATTGTCAAGATACATAAAAATGCAAAACTTAAAAAAAATAAGGCATCTCCAAATGTAACTCTGTTTTAAATGCAAAAACTTCACTTTTTTCTACGTGAAGGTCAAAATATGATATAAAAACTCATTCTAATAGACAGTTTATTTCCACGACAGTTTCGACGCCCACTGGCATCTTCTTCGGGTGGCTACAGAAAAACGAATGAACCAAAAACAAGAGGGAAAACAGTCCAGGGACCATTAAGAAATTCGTACCTAGGTTAGATCCCGTTCTCCCCACACTGGAAGGGCATTTTTTTTTTTTAATTATAAGCGGGTCCCTTTAATTTAAAAAAAAATAAAAAAAATAAAAAAAATGCCCTTCCAGTGTGGGGAGAACGGGTCTAACCTAGGTGCGAATTTCTTAATGGTCATTGGACTGTTTTCCCTCTTGTTTTGGGTTCATTCGTTTTTCTGTATCCACCCGAAGAGGATGCCAGTGGGCGTCGAAACTGTTGTGGAAATAAACTTTGTCTATTAGAGTGGGTTTTTATTATCGTAACTCTGTTTGCAATGCTCGCTAGAGTCGCTAATAATTGTAGCCATTCAGAAATTACACGATCAACACTCAGTGAGTTAGTACAATCTTGAAATATTTTGCTAGATCATCTTCACGTCATAACTTTTCATATTATCATAAATATTTGAAATATTGCGGGTATATTAAAATTAGAAATAAGAACTGCATGAAATGAGAAATAAAAAGTTATTGGGATAATGTATGGTGTCCAGGAAATCTTGTTCTGGCAACTGTGTCTGACTGTGTGACCCGGCAAATGTAAACACACAGCCTGTCGGTGTTGTGATGTGGCCGCGTGTGATAGATGAACGTGCTTAATGCTTAATAAGTCCATTTTATTAGGTAAGTGAAGTGAGCTATGTCTTTGTTTATTAATTTTGTGTAGAATCTTGCTTTTCCTTATGGATTTCAAAAAAAGAAGAGATACAGGCTAGTGTGAGATTACGGTAGGTTACCTTTGGAAGAGCTTTAGGCCTAGGCTAGGTTAGATTGTTGAGCCTTCCCAAAGCATGGAGGAGCTTATTCGTAAAATATTTCGAAGTGAGTATCTGCATTCTGCACCCAGATGTGCAAATACCGCATTCGTTATTTGCATCCGAATATCACACCTCTGGCTGCAAATATCTTTAGCCTAACAATCTTAAGGCCTCGTGAGACCTCCCCTAAAAAGGCCTCGGCCTTTGAAAAATGTATGTCCTCGGCCTCGTGGATTTCTGAAGGCCTATGGAAAACTGATACGTGTGGGTAGTTGGGAGGTAACGAAAATGGTCCAGTGGGTAGGTAAGTAGCTAATCTAACAATTATTAAACTCCTTTTATATCAATGACTGGGTGGAAGGAACCAATTGGCTGCTCACCAGAGTTATTCACCACATTAGTATTTATATACTGTGTGATAGAGCGTGCTTGGTAGCATTGATACACACTCCCAATCAACGAACAAAAAAAAGGACGCTGGTGGAAAAAAGGCCGGACAAAAAGACTTGCATGAAGAGCGGCATGGCGAACGAAGGGGCTTGAAACAGAAAACCATCACCACCAGCAAGTACGCTCTCAGAAATTAAGGAACTAGAAGAAAGACTCCAAGAAGAAATCAGGCCTGACTAAGGAGACTGGAACTTATCTAATAACACTCAGTAAGTGAACATTTGTATTTCTAAACCCCAGTTTAGTGATAACATTTAAACTAGGTCCAGTTAAATTAGGCCTACATTGTGGTCTAAGACCTAGCATCAACTTATAGCTTAACAAAGGCTAAGTTAAATTACCCAACCTAATTTGGGGAGGAATCCTACTGTGGACCTCAATTTACTATACCCGCTCTGGACCATTTCCAGAATCTCTAGACTGACCCCTACAAGGCTAGGCTTAACCTACTCTACAGTTAGACTGGAGATATTAGGGGTGGGTTAATTGGGGAGCAATTCACACACAACATTTTTCACCGGCCACGAGGCCGGGCCTCGTCCCCATGCCTGATATATATATATATATATAGAGAGAGAGATATAGATATAGAGAGAGAGAGAGAGAGAGAGAGAGAGAGAGAGAGAGAGAGAGAGAGAGAGAACAGCCACAGGAATTATTTTCCCCGCCATTCTCAAACATCTTAGAATCACATGGAAACGAAGGACACACGTGGTTGGGAACGCCTCTCAGAATGCCACGAAATTCGAGCGTCCCGAGAGGTTATATAAGGCGCAGTTTACTGGCATTCATTCTCGCTCCTTTCGTGCGTCCACTTCGTAAGTCTACTCTTCACGCCGTTTCCCTGCATCAGCTTTAGCCGGCATCAGATCAAGGCCCACTTCAACATACTTCATTCAAGAAACGAAGCATCACTTGAAGTAGGCTATAAATCCGTCCTGCAATAAACCACACTACTGCCGTAGGCGTTCCATTGGCCTCCACATCTCGACCGGTTTCCAATCATCCTCGAGGGCACCGGAAAAGTTCAACACGCTACAAGAAACATCCTCAAGGAGGATACAGTACGTGAATTTTCTACGAAGCTACAGTCCCAAGTCATTTCATCTCTGTTCATCCTCCACCACTTTACGAAAAGCGGCCGTCAACGAGACTCCAATAGGCCCGCTACCGCTTTCACGAATCAACTTCGACGTGCGGAACAACGGACGGTCAACGACACCTCGGCCCGTAGGGTGCATCAAACGCCCTTAGGTTCTTGGATTTTAATGTCTATTCTCTCAAATGTTACACTTGTTGCTAGAAGTGTGTATGCCAAACATTAATTAAATCGGAGGTGGTCCTGGGTGGCCACCGGTCACTTTTATATTTTCGCGGCAATTTTCGGGGGCCGCGCTATGTAAAAATATCTATTTTTTTTATTTACCAACCAGTTGACTACTTACATTGTTTCTTTTAATATAGAGTTGCTAAGGGGTGATTTACATAACATTTGAGAGAATAGACATTAAAATCCAAGAACCTAAGGGCGTTTGATGCACCCTAAAGGGGTGATTTACATAAAACATGTACCATAAACGAAACTTCACTTATAGTCTAATAATATCCTTTATTGTCTTTCAGAAACAATGGAAACTGTAACAATGGAAGCTAAGAAGACCAGATTAGCAAGTGCCATTTTTGGTCTTGGCAATGCTCTTACAGAAGGAGATGGTACATTGACAGGAGTCCGCCTCCCAACTTGCCGGCAGGTTCTTCGATGCGTGATGTGGCACATCCAGAAAGAAATATGTGAAGGCAAACAAACACAGCCACTCAAATGGAAATCTGCCAGCATAGTCCTTATCCAGCTGAAAACATTCTACACTAAAGCAAATATTCCTATGCTTTCAGACCATCAATGCTACAAACTAATACTTGACCTTCTTAATGACAATAACAAATTGCGTCAAATACCTGTTTCTCCCAGAGAATCTCCAAACACTTTGGCTAAGTTGCAATCCATGAATGAACGTCTTGATAAGACCTTTGGTGTATGGACAAAAGATGCAATGACAAACATTAAGAATGAGGAAGATAGAGCATTTTTAGAGTCAATGAAATCTGACAGAGTAGCCTCATTTGGTAGTGTTGACAAGAAGAAAGCTGATAAAGATCGTAGAAAAGAAAAACGCATCTTAGCGGAAGCTTCAAGACGAGAACGTCATGAATCATCTAGTGTACAAGAGATGAAAAGTTCTGTATGCTCTGATGATAGTGCCTCTGCAGATAGCTTGGAAGAAACTGAAGAAGAGGCGATTCCAGAGCTTCAAAGGAAACGTAGTCACCACAGATCAACATATGCACGTACGTCTGCCTTTATTCCTCATGATATTCTGAAAAGGCCTTCAGTCGTGTCTGTTGCTACTCGACTAAACATAACTCCTGTTCAACAGGCTGTGCTCACCGAAGCTGTAATTCAAGAGGCAGGAGGTGATCCACGTCGTGTGGCCAAGTCGTATTCAACTGCTGATAAGGCTCGACGATCAATAACAAGTGCTATCGCCAAAGATATTCGAGAAAATTGGATCGCCCCAACAGCTGCAACACTTCACTGGGATGGCAAGCAGATGCATACGCTCACAAACAAGAATGGCAAGGAAGAAAGATTGCCAGTGTTGGTTGGGAATGCCACTGATGTAAAGCTACTGGGAGTGGCTAGATATCCTCGTGGAAGTGATATGTCATCAGGTGACATCATTGCCGAGCACACTTACACGTTTCTACATTCATGGAAGTGCAAACAGTCAGTTGTCAACTTATGTTTTGACACAACAGCATCAAACACTGGACACGTTACAGCTGCCTGTGTTACCATTCAATCAAAACTGGACCGTGCTCTTCTGTGGTGTGCATGTCGCCATCATGCTGGAGAGGTAATCCTGGATCATGTGTTTGACGCTCTCAAAATTGAGACATCAAAGTCTCCAGAAGCATCTTTGTTCCAAAGATTCCAGAAGAATTGGGAACGCATATCGCATGCAAAGGATGAAAGTTTAACCAAAATTGACATTTCAATGTACAATGACGATGCACAACAACTGCTTTTATCCTGCAAAAACAAGGTTTTAAGCACAATCCGCACAAGCGCTTCATACTGTAGGGAAGACTACAAGGAAATGGCACAACTCTGCCAGGTAGTCCTCGATGATGATGTCACAAAACAAGGAACACTCCACAGACCTGGGGCCATGCATAAAGCAAGGTGGATGTCAAAGATTCTTTATTCCATCAAAATATGCCTACTTGAAGAGCAAATTTCTGTACTACCTCGAGGAACTGTAACAACACAACATCAACAGGAAAAACTGAAGGAGTTTGTTGTTTTGTTGTTTATATTTATTGTGATTGGTGGCTCATATGTCAGTCTGCTTCAAATGCCCCATGGTTTGATTTGTGCTTATACAAGACTCTGCTCAACTATAAAGCTGTCAACTCAATCATTTCAGTCAGCGCTGTGAAAGCCTTTGATAGACATTTGTGGTATTTAACCCCAGAACTGGTTGTTTTGGCACTGTTCAGCAATGCAGTACCTCAAAAGGAGCGCCGTGCCCTTGCAGATGTGTTACTGGCCATACAACCAGATGAAATGCCAAGCACTCCAAAACACCGCTACGGTTCTGGATATGGCAAACCGTCATTTCCAAAAATTACAGAAGCGACAACCCTGGCTGATCTTGTGAACGAGGACTCGTGGTTTACAGTGAACCTTCTTCACCTGGATATGACCTTCCTAACAGAGGATGTTGACAATTGGCAGAACAATGACCACTTCAAGGCAGCCAAGTCCATTGTGGATGAGTTAAATGTTGTGAATGACCCTGCGGAGAGAGCAGTAAAGCTCACAACTGATTTTGTCTCAGCTGCAAGAGGAGAAGACCACTTCCAAAATCTTCTTCAAGTGGTTGAATGTGACCGCAAAGCGAGGCCAAATTTGCGGAAACGAGCAAAGTTGGAGTAGTGACATTGGCGTTGTGTTTTATACATTTTCAACTTTCAATCAATGTAAGTATAGTAATACCGAATATTTGTATATTAGTATTATAAGTAATACCGAATATTTGCCGAATATTCGGTGCATCACTACTAAATATATAAAAGTGGCCGGTGGCCCCCCAGGACCACCTCCGATTTGATTTATGTTTTGCATACATACTTCTACCAACAAGTGTAACATTTGAGGGAATAGACATTAAAATCCAACAACGTTTTGAAAATCATGGGGCGTTTAATGCACCCTAAGTCCTCGGGCCTACGATAATAGGTCAGCCTCCAAGTAAAGCTTCATCCCAAGAGGTATTTCATCGTGTCGGTAAGCTCTGTGCTTCTTTTCTTAAACAATTAACGCGAAGCCTACACGTACCGCAGAACCGTAGGCTATACCCAAAGTGTTTCCATAACCATTCAAACTAACGTTCTAATTAACACTGCAGTAGGTCTAATCCAACTGCCAGTACAATACCGTAATTGTGTATCACCCTGTTATGGTGATACTTTGTATAATTATTAATTGTGCATCAGACGAACTCTCTCATCCAAATCGCAGTAGGTTCCTATTCATAGGGTTGTATCAAATACCGTAATTGTATCACTCTGCTATTGCTTTCTTTCACGTGATTCATTTTTACTTTACATTCGTTCGTTTAAGTGATCAGTTTAAGCATTTTCATTATTGATGGCCTAATCCAGGGGTCCCCAACCCTGTGCCCGCCGACCCTTTTGCGTGTGCCCGCCACTGACTGACTACGATTGATAAGTTTTTATCTAAATTTTTAATAAAATGTTAAGTATGTTACATACTTTAAATATTTAGTTACTAAATATTGAAAATATGTAACATACTTAACATTTTATTAAATTTTAGTAGTTAATTACAGAAACAGATGCTCATTTATTTGAAAATAATTATTTCTTTATAAATAAATTAAGTTAGCATTTTGATCATTTTTCTAAGATTCTTAGTTAGCCCATCCTTGTTTTTTTTTGTGTATTATGTTCATTATTTTACATAGGAATTAAATGTTTTTTTTTGTGTATTATGTTCATTATTTTACATAGGAATTAAATGTTTTTTTTGTGTATTATGTTTTATTAAGTCGAACTATAAATTTGCCTTGAAAAGTAAATGGTCCCCGCCGCACTACCGGTAGTTTTGAATGTGCTCTTCGGCACAAAAAGGTTGGGGACCACTGGGCCGCCCTAATCCATTCAGTGCACCAAAACGTACGTGCATAATTTCTGTTATCATTAGGCTGCATCATTTATTCCATGTTCCATTTATGCATAACTTTTAGCCTACCTAAATTAGTGTTCATCACTAGGTGTAATACTTAACAATTAATCTGTATAACCTTTTCCTCATTGGCTAATCCTCAGGTTATCTTAGCATACTATAAATGCCGTTATAAAATTGTTAACCACTATAATTACTGTCTTTGCATTTGTTATCCACGGTGTACGTGCAGAATTTCTGTTGTCAATAGGCTTCATATTTCAGGCTGCGTTTCATTTTGGCGTACCATTAGCCTACCATAAATGAGTGTATTACTTAACAATTAATCTGTATAACCATTTCCTTATTTGCTAATCCTCTGTCATATGTAGCATAATATAAATGCCGTTATATAATTGTTAATCACTATAAGTACTGTTTGTCATTGTTATTCAGTGAACAAATAACCGATTTATTTTCTCAATTAAAAACAAAACAAGTGATTTTTATAACCTTATTTGCTTGGGTGTAATCTAAGCTGGTGACCTCGAATCAATTCGTATCACTCAGAAGTAATTATAGTAGGCCTACTCTATTAGCCACCTTCAAACCGGTAATACCGGAGGACATCAATAAATTGTTGACCTAGCCTGTCATTAACAATAAATAATTTAATCAATTAATCATTAGTACTAAATTAATCAGCATCACCTCACTCAGCTAATACTAGCTCCACTATATATATATATATATATTTTTTTTAGTTGCTTAACCGCCGATTCGTACCAAGAGTGGTACATATCTCGGCGAGACAGAGAGTGGGTAATGGTGCTGGGGTGGGGGTATTAGCCTGAGGGAATGAGAAGGTTCAGTTATTGAATATGTGGAAGGGGGGGTATGAATTTAGTAGTTGGGAGTGGGTGAGGTATGAGAAAATCGCTTTCGCTTATAAGTGGGGGCCTTCGGCGAGTATGGACTGGAGACGTACGGACGGGGGGATGCGGGATAGGTAGGGGAAACAGCTGTGGCGGAGGCCAGACAGATTCGGACATTCGACTAGGAGGTGGACGACGGTGATGGGGGTATGGCAGGTGGGGCAGAGCGGGGCTGGCAATTTAGCCATAAGGTGACCGTGTGTGCCAAGTTGAGGTTTTATCCGCTGAAATTTGTTGTGTATCGGCTGGTCCCATTCCCGTTGCCAGATGGAACGGAAGTAGAAACGGAGAGTCGGGAAAAAATCCGTGAAAGGGAGGGGCCGGGTGGAGACTGGCAATGAGCAAGCGGATTTCGCCTTACGGTCCGCCTCCTCATTACCCTGGATACCGTCTGGAGACTCACTCCGGCGTCTCCGCCTCGTTGATTTACCCCGGGCGCTAGGTATGGGTGTGTTTTCGGAGTGCAGTGAGAGCGGGGTTCCTGGGAGACAGGAACCGAGAGTCCCGATTCCAGAGGTCTGGGAAGTGTGTAGCTTTGGAGATTCATGGTGGGTAGGCATGGTAGAGGGATAGGCGGCTGCCGGGTCCGGCATGGGGCCCGATCGGGAAGGGGGGGTTAGTAGTCGATGGGGGTTTGAGTGGCGGATCTGGACGGCGAGTCGAGGGAACTGAGCCGAGGGCTGCAGCATAAGAGACCCTCGGCCTCACCTCCCGACTCCGCACCCTGTCTCGCGCCTCTCGGAGGCTGATGAAGTCCGCCACCCGCAGGGCCTGGACCTCCTCAAACTTAAAAAAATACATTCACAAGACGAAGAAGGATGTGTGCCGGCGCAGTTTGAGCATTTAGAAGAGTTGCGACATCGTTCAGGGTGGGCGATATTCCCGCAACGTACGCACAATTGTCGTGGCTGTCAGCATACCGAACTGACGTGCCCAAACTTATTGCACTTAAAGCAACGGGTTGGGTCTGGAATATATGGGCGGACCGAGAACTCGCATGGCACGCGGTCTCCCATGCCCCACACAACACGACCGTGAGGGACTAGGGTGTTGAACGTGAGGAGGAGACGCGGGGTGGGGGAGGAGGTACCCCCTTGACGAGATGTGAATCGATGAACCTTAATGACACCCTGGGGTGTGAGGTCTTCTAATAACTCATTCTCGGGTATCATCAATAAACGAGTAGCGAAGATAGTGCCCTGACTCTGGTTCAGGCGAGGGTGAGGGGAAACGGTCACCGAGCATCCGAGGACTTCTGTGAGGGAGAGTAGGGCATTCGTTTCTGCCGCTTATGCCGCTGTTCGCGATTTTATAAGGAGAGAACCGTCCTTCTGTGGTCGGACGTCGTAACGGCTAGAGTTGCTGCGCGTGCGGATCGCCTGAAATGTCCTTTCAGAGTTGGACGGCAGGAACCCAGAAGGAGGGCGAAGAACTAAAAATTTGTGAACACTGGGTAGGGACAGGGAAGCTGTTGGCTCGAAATGGACTGGGACATCTAGTGGTCGATAAGACGGACGTGGGCGCCGACTTCCTTATCCGTCACGGGGCTCTCTCCGTGGAAAGGCGGGTCGATGACGGGTGAGAAGGGCATACGGAGAGAGCGAGAGGCCTGGTTTTCGGGGTGAGGCTTTCGTGGACCCTGTTGTCTTGCCCGAAGCTGTCTGAGGGGAGCTAGGGTGGGACCCCTGCTCTAGAGAAGGTCTGTCCAAAGGCATGGGTCGAGGTACAGGTTGCGGTCGGTGACGAGGGAGGAGAATGCGAGTTTTCCGTAGCCAGAGGAGGGGCGACCCCCTCACGAGGTGGTCTTCCAGTGGTAGAGGACTCGGGGGGCCTGGTCGCCCACCACCCGAGTTCTTGGGCAAGAAGTAGACGTAGCCCACTGGGTCAACATGGGAGCCCGCCCACCACAAGAAGGTGGCCCAGGCTGGGGGGGATATATATATATACATACTGTGTGTATATATATGATGAATTTCCCAGTTGAACACGTTGCGCACCTACAAAGAAAAGTGAAAAGCAATTCGAAGGTCATTCGTGTATTTAACAATATACAAAAGGTCTTGAAATCTCTTTTCATTTTTCCGCGTGTGTGTGTGTGTGTGTGTGTGTGTGTGTGTTTTCATCATATGTAGAACTTTTATTATCTGCAATTTTAGTAGCCGGAGTTTCAATATCTCTCAATACAAATGCAGATTATAGAAACCGGCACCCAAACCATTTCATCCGGCATGTCTTGGGACGCTTTTAGAACGATCCAGGAGATTCTAAAACGGAGATACTGAAATACGAGTTCGACCCCTGCTGCGCTTGGCAGGCGGATAGGCACTAGCTCCATACGGAGAGGCGAACCTGACTTACAGAGGGTTAACAAACGTAAATAGACGACACAAGGATGTTCCCCAAGAACAAATGGCAAAGCTCATAATTGCTCTGCTAGAACGTGTCAGCTTTACATACTCCAAAGAGGAAAGCAACACGATTTTAAACGTATTAATTAAATTCATTTGTTATTATTTATTGGCTTTTATTATCGAATAAAAAATATCGAAAAATGAAAGGTGTCTATTTACTTTTGTCAACCCTCTGTACATGTTATGTAATTTTATAAAATCTATCGAACTCAAAGTCAACGTCCTCAGTTCAATGGGTAACAGTTTCCGTATAAGCTAACTGAAGACACTGAGTTCAGGGGTTCGAATCCCCATGATGCTGGTAATAATAATGCAGGAGTTAGCGCAATGGGCAGCACTCGTCTGGTCTGAGCGCTATGCCAGTTTCCGACTCTCTTCACTCATTGTTACCGCAATTGGAAATGATATTAGTAAATAAAATAGAACATTACTTATGTAATGTCTCATGGAGTTGTGCACAATCTTTTGCTAGAGGGGTACAAACTTTACTGGACTGCCAAAGTAGCTGTGTTATTCATATTTAATCGATAAGTCCACTATGGTTGCAAATCAATAACTGAAGGTGATGATGGCAGGTGTCGTTGGAGATTGAAGTACAGCGTGTGGTAGACCGAATTCGAGCAAAATGCCTATCGAGAAGCAATGGAAGCAAGTGCAACTTTCATCAATCGGAAGTGGGTCGCCCAAAAACTTTATCGTGTGTATGACTGGCAATAGGAAGAAGGGATATGTCTCATATTTTACAAAATTTGGCGAAGGCAGGCCCTAAAGGGGCCCAAAAGGCGATGAAGCTGTACTCAAGTTGACAAAATCACCTTGGAGGGGCGAAAGAAGGCTGTTCACCGCATAAGACGACGACTGAAGCTTTTCCATGTGATTCCAAAGCCAGTGATATCCCCAACAAGCACTGAGAATCGACTTTGGTTTTGTGGTTATCTGCGTCTTTGTAATGAAGATGATTTCATGCACCTGGCACCAAGTGATGAATTCTTCGTTTGAACTGTCTGTCGGCCAAATTATCAAAATGACAGAGTGTGGTCACTTTCCTTAGAACATATTGATGATCACGAAGATTATATCAACAACTTTGCCAAAAACCTCGTTGCATTGTGATATTCATTTGCTTGTGATACTCATTGCTTGTCAAAATGATGTGGTTGATCAAAGAAGAAGGTGCTTCATGAGATGGTGCATATTTTCGTTAGACTATTCTTACAGAAATGTCATTCCATTTCTTTCGGATCCACGAAATGTAATAGACACCTCGGAAGTGGTTTATCTTCATGATAGTACTCCATGTCATCGTGCAAATGCCACCCAGCAACTTCTGAGAGACTCTAGGGTTGATTTCTTTCATCGTACTGAACGGCCAGGAAATTCCCTTGATCTGAACGTAGCAAAGCACTTTGGAGCCATTTTCAAGCATAAAGTAGATTTAATACTACAGGAACTTTGTCCCAACCTATATTCTTAAGAGGTCCTCCTTCATCACATTCAAACTATCCTCCAAGAACTTCCAACATGACAGAGATTTGTTTGAACGTTTACTGAAATCATACCCTGAACGTCTGAGAGCTGTGTGTGATGGTAATGGCAAGCATACGAGAGAGTGATAAGTTTTTGTATTCAGTATGAATGAAGCTTTCAAATGATTTACAGGGTGTACACAAAGTCCTTTCCTGATTATAAACTTTAATAATTACATGAAATCCAAAGAAGACACAGTAATACTTTGTTTTGCATGTTGTTACATAATATCAAATTTATTATGTTTCTAATCAAATCTTAACATGTGCACCGTTAGTTACACGTAGCACATCCAAGCGAAATTAGAGCTCACGCCATACGTTCACTAGATCGTGGAGGCCATGGCACCAGCCCGTCGCGCCCAATCCATCTTCCGGGAAAAGTGGTATTCAAGAACTCACGCACTAGCAAACCCCAGTGTGGAGGCACAGAAAAAATAATAGAGTTTGATCTTGCTGTAAAATGATGGAGGGTTGAGAGTCTTTCAACGCTACAAAGAACTTGAGCATGTCCAGGTACACTCGTACCGTAACATTCTTTTCAGCAAAGAATGGGCCTATCACCCTATCATGCATTAATCCACACCAAACATTGACAAGAAAAAACTTGATGTGTTACGCAACAAGCAAAACAAAGTATTCCTGTCTCTTCTTTGGATTTCATGTAATTATTAAAGTTTATAATCAGGAAAGGACTTTGTGTACACTCTATACTAGTTTTTGTTGTATCTTTATATTGGTTCGTACCCATAAGCAAAAGGTTACGCACAACCCTGCCTGTATACGAGTATATAAACTTGATACACTAAATTTGAGTAATTAGGCGAATATCGGATTACAGATAAACGTTGGGTAGAATTTGGTATTTGTTACTACATTATAAAATTATTTCACAAAAGACAAATTGTAGGATGCTCTGTAGTCATTAGTTGAGGATTTGAACTTGGAAATATGGAAGGACTCCAGAATAAGAGCGTTGCACGGTTGAAACACAGAGTGACCTATTTACCAAAATAACAGTTATTGGTTTTTTTTTCGTAAGTGATCTGTAACGCGTTGATTGAGTGAGTAGTTATGTTTCAGTGATGTCTCCATGTAACTACTCGCTCGCTTATCGCATTACAATGTGAGCTATGTATCAATGGTTCCAATAATCGTGATGCACTTCGCCGCAAGGTAGGTGTGGCTCATTGTAGTACGTATCCGGGTTATTGGAACGGATGCATGTAGCTCACCCCGTGGGAAGAAAGCAAGAATTTTAATATGGCTCTCAACAGTTGAATTGTACTGTTCAGTTTTTCATATATATATATATATATATATATATATATATATATATATATATATATATATATATATATATATGTCGGATATGACGATATCCTTTAAGGTATTCTCAGTATGTCGCTTCCTCGCACCAACAAGGAAGTTTATACCGTTTAATTAATCTGACTGACGTCCACTGTTCTTCTTTTCGTACTTACTTAATCTGACTGCGGGTTACAATAAAACAATTTATACCTTCGCTCAATGGCGTACCCTCCCTCAGTCCGTTGAGAGAGCGGAATACTTCTCTCGTTGAAGGATATAAAATGACGAGTTTTTCCTTTGTTCAGTCCTTTATTTCCACAAGGGGGAAAATCACTTTAAACTATTAATGAATTTCTTTTACAGTGCACAGTCATTAAAAAAGTCAAATCCTTTTCACTACACTTGTTTAGAGAGTTATTAACGAACAAATGCCTACATCAGGACACTGACTCCCTGCCCACAGGGCCGAGGCACGACTGTCCTCTCAAAGTGTTTGCACTCTGCCCTAGAAAAACTCCCATGGTGCCACGTTTACAAAAGATTCTTAAGGTTGCAAAGGTTGTCTAACAATGATATTAGCAAAAGAATTCATATAATTCGATATTAGCAAGAGAATATATATAATCGTAGTTTTACACTTAACTTCTTTATGTGATTTATTTTAGCCGAAAAGAACATTTAGAATTTAGGAATCTCTGTTTAAGATTATAGACATGACAACACTGTTTTCGTTAGGGTTAGCGAGAAAGCCAGATGATCCACTGGGGCATCGAGGCAATTTATACAAATATTAAGAATTTAACGGATTCATATTTGAATTTATATGAACAGAATAATATCTTTTAAATGATTAATACTTTAATTTATACAAACAGAATGATATCTTTAAATTTTAACATAAATTTATTTTCTTGTGGAAACACTTTTCCACATGGCTCCCCACCCAGATTTGGAACTAGAGGGTTAGTCTTAAAATCCTCTCAAACAAGAGCAGTTGGATGTAGTGGTACATAGAGACAAAGATATTATGGAAGAAGTAGTTGGATATAATGTTACATAAAGACAAAAGAAATAGTTAAACAAAATACATCTACTTAGTAGTTAATCCACTCTACTTACAGTATCAGGTAAATTTTACATTAAAATCGATATTTATGCACTAATGAACACTTATATGTACATAGAGACAAAGGAATAGTTAAACAAAATACCTCTACTTCGTACTTAATCCACTATATTTATCAGTTAAATTTTACATTAAAGTTGATACTTATGCACTAATGAACACTAATAATTAACTGTCACTTGTGTGTCCTTGAACACTTGGACTTGGAGTCTGATTTCTTTAGGTCCACTTTTTACACTGGTCTAAGTTCACCGTGTGCATACACTTTTAAATCATACGCGATTTTCTTATCGAACTTTAAGAGAACAAAAATTTAGAGAAATGAATTTCCATGAACTATTGGACAAAGTACTTAAGTGAAATTGATACGACTTCTGCAAGGTTTAGAACGAATATTGTCGTTTTGAGAACTTTTCAGAACTTTGGAATTAACTCAACTCTATAGCTTGGAAGGTATAAAATTTCAAAGGTTACATGTGGACATTGCTCAAGTTTCTGGATGTACGCGTTGGTGGCTAATTGCCTCCGACATCAATCATTCCACGTCTCGAGCGTATTTCAATAATTTAGTACGTAGGGCATGAATGCACGGGTATCGCCTAAACGGGTATATGGAGTACGTGTGGTGGTAGCATTTGAACTGGAAATACGGTAAAAAAAAAATTTGTAAATGGCATAAACCGACGTTATGATTACTGTTCTTCGTTTCGTGTATTCGGTCCTTTTGGATTGAAATCAAAGTGGCAGATGGCTCCAGTTTCGATTTCCAAACCTTTTGATTAGAAAGAACAGAATCGAATGAACGTTGTCCTGTAGAGTGATGCAGAGATGCAACACTCTTTGGTGGGAAGAGAAAGAGTGGCAATTTTCTTTTCCCGAATTCGTTGAGGTCATAAGCCGAGCTTGCATCATGTCCGAGGGACATAGGCGAGTTCTCCGTGACCTCACGTAAATTTGCAGAAGAAGGGGGATCCCTCGAAAAATCCGCGCAATGCTCACTACTCTTCCAAGTATGAGCAGAAGTTGCGTGATTAGGGACTTCATCTGGGACGATCTCGTCACAGACCAGTATGAGCAGAAGTTGCGTGATTAGAGACTTCATCCGGGACGATCTCATCACAGACCACTTCCCCCGGAAAATTCCCTTCCTCGCGATATTATCGCGAACGTTATAATGAACATAATATTCCTCTAATGCGTCCAACCATTCGTCCACGTATGGGAGTACCAAGTTACCACAATCTCTCCCCTTCGAAATTGGAACCTTAGGGATATTATTCGTCCGATAATTATATCTATCCACTTTTCTTCGAAAATGACAAAGGAAAAAAATGGACTTCCAAACGAGGAAGGCGAAGCGAAACAAAAAAAAAACTTATCCCTAATATTGTATATACAACAGAATTTAAGCGAAAAAAAGCTTAAGCGTGAGATTAGCTATTCTTGGTTTAAATCAGGGGTCACCAACCTTTTTTTTGTTCACCGCCCACTTTTACGATTTTTTGAAAATTAAAAAAGCTTATTGCCCACCTTAGATCAAAAAGAATAAATCAACATAATCGATAAAATAAATAATGAAATAAATGTTTAATTACCTTTAACACTTTGGGTGCCACGCCCAAATCCGCAAAAATTTCCCACCAGCCCATTTTTTTTTTGTGTGAATTAATAATAGGCATGAATAGAGAAACAGAAATGCATAAGAAATTTTTAAAAATTCTAATAATTTTTTTAAATATATGCTTTTTATTTTTTTAAATAGTCACCCCTTATGAGCCCATGGCACACCCATGTGTGACAAGTAACAAATTTAGCCTTTCTGTCATGGCACAACCATGTGTGTGACATTTTTTTTCATTATTTTCTCTTTTTTTCAGATTCTATTATAAATATTTATAAAATTATAATCTTAAAATTATTATCTTATGTTTACATAACTATATATTTTTAAAATAAAGAAGAACATGCCACCTGAGGTAATGAGTGCAGACCTGAAAAAAGGGGAAATGATTGCAATGGAAGAACAAAACGGAATAGTTGTATTGAAATGGAAATATGCCAGAGATGTCCGGTTATTATCAACAAAACACAGTCCTGAACTTGTGGAAATTAGAGAGAGAGAAGAGAGGGAAACTGAAGAACCAGGCCCATCCAATACACAAGAAAGGCAAAGAAATCGTAGGAAAAGTGGAAAGAAGCCCTTAGGAATTATTGCATACAATAAGGGGAAGACCGGAATAGACATCTCTGACCAGATGGCATCCTATGAAACGGCACTTAGGAAGGGTATAAATGGTACCGCAAGCTTGCCATTGCACTTCTATTAGGAGTCTCAGTTGTGAATGCTTGGATTGTGTATAAAAAAGTAACTGGCAAAAAGATGCAACTGAAAGAATTCAAAGAGAAAATAACTTTGGCACTCCTGGATTTTGAAGAGACTTTACCCCGGCAAAGGAGACCAGCGTCTACATCACATTTAATTCTGAAAAGAAAAATGTTCAAGGAAAAAAGATCAGAAGAAGATGCAAACAATGTATGAAAAAATCACAAAAGAGAGAGGCAGAGAAGAAGCAAGGAAACATGCTAAGAATGTGCATACGTATTGCAGCTCTTGCCCTGGGGAAACATTCTTTTGTCTAGAATGTTTTAGAGATTTTCATAAATAAATTACAATAATTATATGCACATAAAAGGCTTTGTATTTTGTAATCAAATAAAAGGATTTTTTTTTATAAAATGTATTTGTGTTTATTTCCTAAATAGATTACAATAAGTATTTTCATGTAAGTCTTTGTAACCAAAAACAACGGAAGTAAAAAAAAAAAAAAAAAAAAAAAAAAAAAAAGGGTTCCACCATCCACCTGGCTCCACGTGCCGGAACCTGGATGCATTTACTTATATCATTATAGTTTTATCATTATAGTATTATTTTGTGCATTATACATGCACATAATAATACAAATAAAACAAAAATGCTAAATATATTTCACTATAAACTGATTTGAGTAACTGTAACAGAACACTGGATATTTAATAAATTTTGTCCCCAACGACCAAGTATAATATATAAAAATTTTCCTCAGAGCCCACAGATTTCAAATAACATAGTAATTTCCCTATACTGTCACATATATTTGTGTGCTGCGCTCAGGAGTTGAAAAATGTGTGTCACACGTATGTGTGTGCCATCGCCAGAAAAAAAAAAACTGGCACACACATACGTGTGACGTGGCACCCAAAGTGTTAATGTGAGCCCACTAGTGGGCGCTACCGCCCAAGTTGGTGACCCCTGGTTTAAATAAGCAATAAAATCATCCCAAACGAAGATGAAAAACTTGCCTGTCGATTTCGACACATTACTCGAAATGTACGAATTCATTCTAATTTAAAACAAAAAAACACAAAAAAAAAACAAAGACAAAACTATTTGCTCTCCAATGCAAAATTCGTGCGCGAAACGAGTCAACAAACAAACGTACGCACGAACAATATCACACCACCAGTTAGATACAATTTATTCAAGAGTCTACTAAAAAATGAAACTCAATCCAAAATTCCGTTTTCTTTTAAAACAATACGAGACAATTCAAATTAAAAAATTTTTAAATATTCACTTTAAATTTTTTTTCTCCAAATTCCATAAATTACCATATACAGTACTTTGCAGAAATCGTTTCGTCACAAACAATAAAATGTATAATTCCCTATATATATTTAAATACACAATTACTACATGCAAAAAAAACACAAACCTGTCAATTTTCCCTCTTGCCACAAAAACAAAAAAGAAAGAAAATTTGAATTAATTTGATTGTAAGCACAGACAAACAAAAAATCGTTTTTAACTCACCAACGAAGAATTAAATTGTTTACAACACCAAATATAGTTCACACACACACACACACACACACACACACACACACACACATATATATATATATATATATATATATACCCAAAATACTGCAAGAGAAAAAATCGTTTTACAATCACAACGAACAGTGAACTGTTTGCAAACAATAAACATATACTGTAATTTATTTATATACGTAAAACACTGTATGCAAAAAAACCACAAATCTTCTCACAACAAAAGAAGAATAATAATGAAAAACAAATTTTCAACCCGATACGTTAATACTGGGATACACTTCTCTTTTTTTTTTTCCCCGTACTCAATTTCCCTTTTCAACCACAAGAGAGAATAATAATAAAAAAAAGTTAAAAAAAAGTTTTTCTCTTCAAACCAATGCGTTAAACTGAGATACACTTTTTTTCACGTATTTAATTTATTTCCTTTTATTAATACTAATGTTAATCTTACGTGCCAAAAACACTTTTACTCCAGTTACCGAGATTTCTCTATTTCCTTTTATTCCGTTTTGAAAGAGCGTTCGTTTTCGTTTTCTTTCCTCTCTACTCCAATTCCGTAGGACGGAGTCGAAAATGCGTTCTTCTCCCTCTTCGTTGCGGGGACAGAGTCAAATGCGTTCGACTCTCCGCGATCCACAAATGTGAAGCCGTTTCCGAATGAGATGCGCTTACAGAATCGAATACGTTTGACTTCTGTAATTCCTTATTCCTATTTTGAAGACGTTTCGAAGTTTCTTTCAGTGACCCAACCAATTCCAATGCAGTCCGTCCGTTTTTCGTTGACGATCAGAGTCTTTCAAAATCTAAATTCCGATAATTTCGTAGTGCAGAATCGAATGCGTTCGATTCTCCGTAACTTCTCCAACGATCCGTTGTGGAGATTTATATCAATGCTGCGAGTTGCATGTGACGTTTCCTCGAGAAATTAAATTCGTAAAATTTCTCTATGCGTGCCCAATAATAATTTTCGTCACGGTCCTCTTCTAAACAAGTGAGTGATTCCCAGCTAAGATTTTTTTTTTTCAAATCTTGCTCCTCGGCGACAGTCGCAAAATGGCGGATGAATGATTTCTTCTAATCCTGGTATAGGTAGCTAATGTCGGATATGATGTTATTCTTCGTTACACCATCTTCGACGTTTCACAGGTTTTCTATAAGTCGGCAAGGAGAGTTTATTAACGTTTAGTTTATCCGACCGACGTCCACGGTTCTTCTTTTCGTACTTACTTAATCTGACTGCGAGTTACGATAGAACAATTTATACCTTCGCTCAATGGCGTACCCTCCCTCAGTCCGTTGAGGGAGCGGAATACTTCTCTCGTTGAAGGATATAAAATGACGAGTTTTTCCTTTAAGTCCTTTATTTATCACAAGGGGGAAAATCACTTTAAACTATTAATGAATTTCTTTTACAGTGCACAGTCATTAAAAAAGTAAAATCCTTTTCACTACACTTGTTTAGAGAGTTATTAACGAACAAATGCCTACATCAAGACACTGACTCCCTGCCCACAGGCACAGGGCCGAGGCATGACTGTCCTCTCAAAGTGTTTGCACTCTGCCCTGGAGAAACTCCCATGGTGCCACGTTTACAAAAGATTCTTAAGGTTGCAAAGGTTGTCTAACAATGATATTAGCAAGAGAATATATATAATCGTAGTTTTACACTTAACTTCTTTATGTGATTTATTTTAGCCGAAAAGAACATTTAGAATTTAGGAATCTCTGTTTAAGATTATAGACGTGACAACACTGTTTTCGTTAGGGCTAGCGAGAAAGCCAGATGATCCACTGGGACATCGAGGCAATTTATACAAATATTAAGAATTTAACGGATTCATATTTGAATTTATATGAACAGAATAATATCTTTTAAATGATTAATACTTTAATTTATACAAACAGAATATCTTTAAATTTTAACATAAATTTATTTTCTCGTGGAAACACTTTTCCACACACACACACACACACATATATATATATGAAAATTATTTCACGAAAGTAACACGTGAAAAATATTTATGATGAATAAAACCACGAAGGAAAGGAAACAGAATGGTGCTCAAGCGCTTTCGTCTAATGACATCCTCAGTAACACTGAGGAGTGTTCCTGAGGATGTCATTAGACGAAAGCGCTTGAGCACCATTCTGTGTTTCCTTTCCTTCGTGGTTTTATTCATCAAATATATATATATATATTATATAATATATATATATATATATATATATATATATGTGTGTGTGTGTGTGTGTGTGTGTGTGTGTACATTTTAATATACATTTATTCTGCAACAAGTATTTAATTTGCAATGAAATATTGGATTTCATAACTTAAGTAATTCAATAACAAAATTAGTTTAGATAATCCGTTACTTGAAGGAGAATTATTGGCAGATGTGACTATTTAACAATATGGAGAAAAATTGGTTTAATATTTTTATCATGAGCGAGAGAGAGAGTTACAGAGTTACAGGCTAGCAAAAACCCTAAGATTCAGTGTAGGCTAGTCCAAGAAGGAAGTAGAAAAGTTAGAAATAGCAATGAAAAAATAACACTGAAAACTTATACCATGCTTACACTTATAGACGTGTAAAGCTTTCACACAGGAATAGCAGTAACAGTAAAGTATAGAACAGACAAGGCTCTCTTTCCTTCCTCCGCCAGCCATTGGTGACGGAAAATAGTGGTGAAAGAAGATTTATAAGGAAAGTAGGGAAAAGTATAATGAAAAGAATAGCTTCAGAGTTCAGTCACAGCATGTGTACGCTTGTATCGTGTACTCAGTTACGCATTAGAGGACAACTGCAAATAAAGGATAGCATGAATACTAGAGGTAGAGGTGTTTATGAAGCAAGTGATAAAAGGAGTTGCTCAATGGTTGTGAGAGAGAGAGAGAGAGTGAATTGTCGTGTTCCTCATTGTGCAATTTGATTTAATGTATTTCATTATAACTATACCTCTTGATGATAAATGGTGATAAACTAAACTTTGATTTTTAATAATACACGTTCTTCTTCTTCTACAGCATTATTAGTCCCGCACTTGCGCGGGGTCGCTGCTGCGGATCCTCCTTTTCCACTCTTGTTTATCCTGCACCAGCTCGAGATCCAGCTCCCGCTCCCTCAGGTCGTCCCGAACACTGTCCCCCCTCGCATGGTCTCTCCTTCTTCGCCCGTCTTCTCTGAGCTATCTTCTTCAGCCGCATCCGCTCGTGGTGCGGTAGCCCTCGTCCACTTTCCACGGGGCAGGGCGATCCCCCCGCGCGTCGGTTACGGCG
Source organism: Bathynomus jamesi (assembly GCA_023014485.1). Classification (NCBI taxonomy): domain Eukaryota; kingdom Metazoa; phylum Arthropoda; class Malacostraca; order Isopoda; family Cirolanidae; genus Bathynomus; species Bathynomus jamesi. Next base: position 424,001 of record JAJOZX010002977.1, read on the forward strand.
GACGCCCTAGCATGTACGACATTTACGACATTTTCCATGATCTGCATATCATAATGGTATTGGCAAGGTTTTACGCCGGATGAAGTCACATAGGTTTTCATTTTGTGACACTTGATGAAACATGCATCACGTACAAATTTTATCCAATTTGATGCATATTTAGTGACTGCTCACAGCATTCAAAAATATGAAATTTTGGGAGAAATCACAATTTCTTACCTTTGATACTAATTTGCGTCATAACTCGCCATTACAAGCATCCGTGACAAGTTTGAGGCAGAGGGATCTGCTCAAGATATGCACAAGCGAAGATCTGGACGACGCAAATCAAGTGCGAGTGATGAAAACTCCGTTTTAGTGTTGCAAAAATTTAATCGATCACCACAGAAATCAGTTTATAATGGCTTCTCAATTAATTGATGATTCGAAGAGGCAACGTGTGATAGATCGCATACGAGCAATAACATTTCAGGAAGCTCGTGATGCTGGAGCCACCTTTATAACACGTTCATGGGTTGCCAAAAAGTTGCGAAGAAGTGAGGACTTCGTCAAAAGTGGTTTTGATTGTTATGGCTTCCTTCAACTCAGAGATGGTGCTTGGCCTCCCTTGATAAACAGTCTTTTAAGATATCCTCGCAGATAAAAATCTGGAGGAGTAAGATCAAGGGAATGTGGGGGCCATTCGACGTCAAAACGGCGACTGATGATTTTCTCACCACCTTACTAAAATCGACATTTCAGTGAAATTTTATGTCGATTTTTTAATTATTTTGTCATTATATTGTTGAAAACAGTAAGATAAAGCAGTTTTTTATCAACAGTTGCTAATTGGATTGAAAAATATTGAAAAAGATAAGTTCATGTTTTATCATCGAAGATGTTTAGATGCTGTAAAAAAAATCCAAAAAATAAGCGTGAGTGTGGATTTACTGTTTCTATCTTTAAGGGCACGTGGCTGGAACATCTTGACGATTCTACAGTTCTGCATCACTTCCTTACTGCAATTGCAGAACTATATCCTCCAATTTATAAATATGAAGTTTCAGAATGTAATTATCGTAATATTTTCTCTGTGAAGAAGATATTAAGCCTTCTCCTTTATTTTTTTTTTTAGGATGTCCACAAAAATAATTTTTTTGTACTTTTGTAATAATTTTCTCTCCCTTAATCGCTAATCATTTTCCTTTACAAACTCATGTCTACTCTTTCTTTCCTCTGGACTGAAATTCTTCAGCGCACTTAGTATATCTTCCGCCTACGAAACATATTACACACGTAAATCAATTAATTGCTTTATTCAATGTATTACAAAATTCTTTTTTGCTCCACACTCGAAAGTGGTAAAAAAATTTATACTTTTAGCGATTTTACAAATTATAATTGTTCACTTTTTTTTTAACCTTTTGTGCAACATTCAATGTTATTTTCAAGGACTTTGGTTGTTTTTTAAGTTCTTGGGAGCAAAAAATATAAAATCAGACAAAGAAACTATTCCAACAGAGAATGAAAAATAAGGTGGTATGTATTTTTTTTAATTGAAAATTGGTCGAATTTAATAAATTGGATACTGTAATGACTTACTGTACGGCGTAGGTCACATATGAAGTTCACGCGTGTATTAATTAGATGTACAGCGTATGTCGTATTTTAATTGTCTTTTTCTTGATATAAAACAAAACAACAGCAAAAAAACTTCATTCAGCGCACGAGTGGAAGGCCGTGTTGTGACTGAATGCGGAGTGCAAAATTTCCCTAACTTTTATATTTCGGGCAGATTATAAATTATTTAGTTACACCGCAGAGAAAGGGGTTAATACATTTAATTTAATTTTAAACTATGAACCTAATTCGGCATACTTAAAAGAACATCTCTGCTCCCTTGAATCGTTTGAGTAAACGATGTATAAATTGTATACCCATCCTTCTCCACTATTTCGGACCATGAAGGATTTTGATAAGGGTTATCATTTTTTAAAATGCAGAACACGATATTTTGACCGTAACAGCTAACTGCAAAGAAGTGAAATGGCTGATTATCTTCTTTTTATGTACAGGGTGTCCACAATGTCTTGTCACCTCAGTAAAATACTAAATGATTTTCGCTTTTCTTTCAGACCCATTTATCACTTAGATGGCCTACCAGTTCTTGGTTTATCTTTTACGGTTTCTGTTGTGAACAATTTCTTTTCCCATCACAACAGAGTCCTTTTTGGAGGGTCTGCGCGACTAAATCGGTCCTCGAAGTCTGCACGAATATTTTCAATAGTTTTACCATTACGTGATCGTTCATGGACCCAGGTACTAGCCAATATGCGTTGTCCAATCGTATAGGGACCTTTTCCAGTTTGTGTACCGTTTTTCATATAATTTATTTTTGCTTCTTTTCAGATAAAAAATGAGTGATAATATCAATCTCTTTAGTTAGGCTTATAAGGCTAACTAACGAAAATATCACGACCTAACCTAACCAATCGTTAGGTTAACTGTACGCCCTTGACGATTGGTTAGGTTAGGTCATGATATTTTCGTTAGTTAGCCTTATAAAGCAAAAATAAATTATATGAAAAACGGTACACAAACTGGAAAAGGTCCTCGTATAGTTGTTGCTATCACATATTTCAAATAGGTTTGAAAGAAAAACGAAAATCTGTTAGTATTTTACTGTGGTGGCAAGATATTGTGGACACCCTGTACAGTAATTATAAATAATTTAAAAATTCAGCATGCACTAACACCAGAACCTGCTTGTATGAAGCTTATAGAAACTGTTCAATCACGCAAGTAAGTGCTTTCTCAAGAATAAATTGCGTGCATAAGTTGATATAAAATTATTTCACGTTTCACTCAAGCGTCTTCGTGAAAACGAATATACAGTAGTCGTAATCACGTGGGAATGAACTTCTTGTATCGAATTCTGCTATCACTCTTATCAACGGATTATATGTGCGTAGTTAATAGAAGTTTTTTGTGATTGCATAACAAAATAAGGGCAATGATCTTTGTCATGACGTCATATAGAGATTACTGACGGTTCCTCACTGCGCAGCAAAGAATCTCTTTCTATGAAAATAGTGGTGGAATTTCTTGTCTCAGTGAAGGTGACCTTTTAAAATGTTTTTGTTTATTTTCTGGAACGAAATTTTATGAGCTATTTAAGCCTCATACACTGTTAGGTAAAGAGTATATAGGGTGGCCCAAAAGTCAGGACACAGGGGAAATAATCTGTTTTATGTATTATGTTTGTTTATTTGTAATAAATGCTCAAACTGAGACCCATTAACCGCGATACACTTCTCAATTCTTCTTCTGAATGACATCCTCACACGTCTCAACATAACAGAGGAACTCTTGGAACATTCAGCCGTTATTCTAGCCTTTAGTTCGTCCAAGGACCGGGGACGATCACTGTAAACGACGGATTTCAAATAACCCATCAAAAAGAAATCAAGGGACGTTAGATCTGGTGACCTAGGAGGACACTCAACAGGACCTCGTCGTCCAATCTAGAGCTGCCCAAATAACTCATTCAGGTAGTGACGAACTCTGAGTGCGAAGTGTGGTGGAGCGCCGCTCTCTTGAAAGAAGAGCCTCCTTTGCTGATTCAGCGGAAGGTTGTCAATGAAAGGCTTAACGACTTTGAAGCATTTGAAAGTATGTCTCGCCTGTGCGTGGGCCCTCCGTGAAAACAGGCCCTATTACAATATCATCTAACACGCCTGCCCATACGTGCCCACATGTGGATCATTTTGAACGTGACTGTTGTCAGTCCAGTGAGGGTTTTCATCTGACCAATAGCGAGCGTTATGGCTCACGTTATGGTTAACGTACCCACTAAAATAAAACACTGCCTCATCAGTGAACATATTACGGGTAATGTTATGTTAGCTCGTCACCCACTCTCAGAACTTTAGGCGACGGTCTGTATCGTCGCCATGCAGTTCTTGTGTTAGGCATATCTTGTAAAGATGGAAGTGATTTTCCTTCAGTATTCGCTGACAAGACGTCCTCAACACGTTCGACTCTCTGGATAAACTTGTGGTTGACTTCTTCGGGCTGTCGAAGAAATTGCCCAGTACCAGTGTCGCAGTCATATCATCCGTGGACGTGGAGGCTCTTGGCCGACCAGTACGTGATCGGTCAAGAACACTCCCGATGGCTTCAAATCGCTCACTCACTTTTCTGACAGTTGATAAACCAGTTTTTCTCCCTTGGTTTTGCTGATTAAATTCGTCCGCGACACTTCGGTATGTGCTTTCTTCTCTTTCGTACATGACTGTAGAGACCCGATGGGAAATTCCTTTCCTCGCCGTTCTCAAACACCATGGAATCAAAACAAAAGCTATACACGTGGGCATGAAACAGGCCACGGAGGAAACACAGATTTTGTGGTATTTCCCGAAATGACCACCAGAGGACGCCACCAAGTCTATAAAATGCAGGTTCTTTTTCAAATCACTCTCACTTGCCATCTTCTCGTTTTTATCGTTACGTCTCACTCTCAGCGCCTTCGTCAGTAACACCACTCGTCACGTCACCCGCTCTCCGGCCTTCGGCGGAGAGCGGCCTGCTGTTCCTTCAAGGCTCCGGTCGAGCATACACGGTCTATCATCAAGTAAGGCCCTCTATAATTTCATCCTGCAAGAAGCAACACCACTGCTGCAGGAGTTTCCGTTGGCCCTCTTTTCAACAAGTCTCTACCGGCCCTCAACACTCATCCTCTCGCCGGTAAGGACAGTCCGCCTGCAGAAGCAATCCTTTGAAACCCAGGTCCGTAAACCTTCCAGTAGGCTACAAGCCACAAGCCTACCCTTGCTTTCGTGTTAAGCAATTCCCGCGTAGCCTGCATAGTGTAACCGCAGCCTAGAGAATAGGCTGTACCCAAAAGTGTACGCAAACAACCGGTGAACTAACTCTCTCATTACGACTGCGGTAGGCCTGTACAATTATTTTACCATATTCAATTGAGGGGTCCCGCGTCTTAAGGTACCTAAGCGCCAAAATTAAAATTCGCTAGAAATCTCCTCCAAAGTTCAGCAATATTCTGGCAATAGTATCTCTGTTATTAATTGAGCTAGAACGTTCATTTTTGGCTAAATTAGAGTTCTAAGTATGCTAATGAAGATGTTGATGAGTTTTTGGAATAGATTTTCATATTTTATAGTTTATATATATATTTTTAATTTTTTTTATTTTCTTATTATGCCGAACTTTGGGTGCGATTTCTGGCACAGAATGATTCCATTGATTTTTCATCACTATCATTAGCACGGTGAGACATTGCTGCACACGTTGATAATAGTTAGAAGCCGGGTGAATAGAATAATCCACGCAATATTCAGCAATATGAGCACGAACATAGGACGCCTGCTAACAGCAACGCGAGTCTTAAGGTACTGCCGGGATGTTTGTGTCGTGTCCCTCTCGGGGCGTGGAGCGGGTGGCCAATCAGAAAGCAGAGCGACGTGGCTGCCATGTTTTCATTGGCTCGCGCTCCTCCTGCTGTTCCCGCCACCCAGAGACCGAGCGTCCCAGTTGAACGGGATATTGGGGCCTTAAGACGCGTATCACATCTGGGCGGCAGAGCCCAGCTGGCGATAGAGGTGAAAAAAGTAGTTCGCTTCATAAGGTTTTCAACCATACTTCTAGTGTCGTAAGGTCATTATAACCCAAACCACGCGATAGAGGAAGGGTGAAAATAGTGATATCCATCAAAAACATGTTTTCGCCTGTGGTGGCGTTTAGGTACCTTAAGACGCGCGACCCCTCAATAATTATCTTACGTATATATATATCTGGTTGTTTATTTGCTAATCTATGCATTTCATTTTACTTACCTAATCCATTTACTGTATGTACCATACCGTACTTTCATTATTTCAGTTATTATTGGCTTAATTACTTATTCTGTGTTCACCTCTGTATATCTCATTAGCCTACCTGAATTAGTGTACTTACTTAACAATTAGACTGTGTAACCATTTCGTATTGCTAATAATCAGTCATCTTTAACATAGTATAAATACCGTTATAGAATTGTTAATCATTGTGAACAAATAATTGATTTATTTTCGTAATTAAACACAAAACAACAAAGTAATTTCTCTCTCCTTATTAAATATTGTTTGTTTGGGCTGTAGGCCCAAGCTGGTGACCCCTAATTATTAATTTCAATTTAATTCATAAATTATAGTAAGCCTACTTTCTTGGCCACATCAAACTGGTGATTCGTAGGCCACTATAAGACCAACGTCACCTCCCTCATCTTTCATTAATTTCCCATCCATGTCTCACCTGAAAAAGAGAAAGCAAATGGTATTAGTATAAATAAATTTCCTCTGTGTGTCCTCACTTTTGGATTACTCTGTACAATAATGTCTTCCCAGGAAAATTAATAGATCACCTGAAGATCAGGGCCCCCATCCTTCTTTAGTTAGCTTTATAAGGCTAACTAACGAAAATATCACGACCTAACCTAACCAATCGTCAAGAGCGTACAGTTGACCTAACGATTGATTAGGTTAGGTGTTTTATAAGGCTAACTAGAGAAGGCTCGGGGCCCTGATCGGGTGATCCAAATTAATTTTTACCACACTTCTCCAAATCACTACTTTAAGTTGAGAGCAGTTAAACATTTGATCATAACTATAAATTAACTATGAAATAAAAAGTTATATATCAGTGAGACACACTAAATTTAGTTAAAATCAAGAGCAAAAGGCTAAGTACAGTACGTGTATTTTTCGAAAAAAGTTCGCCAAGAAACTAAATGTGTAAAAAGCATAAAAAATTACTAATTCGTAATGTTTGGGTTCTGTCTTTAAATTTTTTATTATCAACAAAAATAATAAAATATCGAAACGAAAACAGAATATTACCAATTTGGGATTTTTTATTTATTTTTAGAAATTTTATTTTTGTAGGCGAACTTTTTTCCGAAACTGTACCTTCAAAGAAATTTTCACGGCAGGAAGGGGCAATATTAGAATGTTTTTGATGAGAGGGTGTCAGTTCACAACCAAAAGTTTACGAAACATCAGATCCAATCAGCATATAATAACTGAATAAATAAATAAATAATGAGTGAATGTAAACAGTAATAATGATAAAGCTGCGCTCCTGAATGTACTTATTATTATTTAAAGAAAATAACCTTCTTTAGCTCTATTTTGTGATTTATATATGGATTACTTTATTTCATGACGGAGTTACTTCCAATTTGATTACTTCATTCGGTCAAAAATCACGAAACTAAAAAGATTTTAGTAAAAAATTCATCTAAATTACCTAAGTTAAACTTAAGCATTTTTGACGATTTGGTAATTATTTCTCGTAATAATTTTGAGTTGTAGGAAAAGATCTCGGTTCCATCAATCGAAGATTATACCGTTGGTGCCCACTCCATTTCTTAGAAAGAAATATATGAAATACGGAAAAATTAATTTTGTAAATAATAATCTTTTGGTTCGAAGGATCGCTTCTTTTTTTTGTCGGAAACCAGATTTAATATTATTTATTTATTTATTTAATAAATGAAACGATCAACTGATAAAAAGTTTATATAGTTTCCGAAATAAAATAAAAGAGATCTTTTCATTCTTGTTGTTGTGTTTAGAATTCTCTGCAGTTGTGCTTATGAGTTGTGGGTTATAGGGAAACTTATTGGGAGCATAATGTGTAATCGAACTATGATTGCGTTGCCCAAAGACAATAGAATAAATTGCGATAAAAGTCTGATAAAAGGATATAACGTTATTTCGTTATTTGTTATTCGTTATTTTGTAATCTACAAATGAAATATGTTATTTGTAGAGAGAGAGAGAGAGAGAGAGAGAGAGAGAGAGAGAGAGAGATACTCACAGGCACACACAAACAAACAAATCGGTTTACGAGTTGGTATGAGAGAGAGAGAGGGAGAAAAAAACCCAAATCTGTTTACGAGTTAATATAATATCAGAGTGTTCAAATCCTTCCTCTTTCGAGAGAATTTTGGGGGAATTTTTTACCATGGAAATGCATTTTTTTAGACTTTTTTTTAACAAAATCCCATAAAAAAAAAGGATGGTACATTCCCCGTCTGTCTTCAATAAAATATGATAATATTAATGATAATTAGTGATGGGGGAAGACCAGGAACTGGCACAGCGCTTAGGTCAACTAATACGCCGCATTGCTCTAACACCCCCATTATTATTATCACCAGCATCATCGGGGTTCGAACCCCGACCTCAGCGACTTCACTTCACTTAAGGAAGACGGTGTTACCCGCAGCGGATTATTATTATTATTATTATTATTATAATAATTATTATTATTATTATAATTATTATTATTATTATAATTATTATTATTATTATTATTATTATTATTCAGTACCAGGTACGTAATAGAGGAAATTCTAAAGCTAAATTGCAATATTTTTTTGTTTACGGGTTAATTTACTGTATTATGAAACTATTTTTTGTCACTATTTTTCATAATGTTTCCTAGTAAATATTTACAAATGTGAAAAAGGTTTCCGTATTTATCTTTTTGAAATTTCCTGAAGTTTTTTTACGTATTATATATATATATATATATTTCTTTTTTTCTTTTTCTTTTTTTAGACAAGGTCTTGTTCCCTGGGAAGCGACATTTTAAGATGAATAAAATGACAAACGCTTGAACTAACGTTCTTTTTCTTTAATCACCAAACGTTTCGGGAGTCTTAATTCCCAGCTTCAATGGTAGTCATAACTTAACACAAGACAATTACATTACAATCAGAAGTTAAAAAGAGAACCTTAAAATACCGGGTGATTACAAATGATCTTCCCGATTTTAAACATTTATTATGAAAAAACTAACAAAGCTACAGCGAAAATCAAGCTATACAAATAAAGAAGAACTCAAAAAGTTTTATTTACAAGTTATTGAAGTTCAATATGAGTTCCTTTTGTGGCTCTGCAGACATCAAAGCCGGTATTCTGTTTTCCTTCATACATTTTGTAGTATATCATACTGAACTTTTCTAACAGCCTCACGTATTCTTTTCTTCAAATGTTCTAAAGTTGTTGCCATTGGTGGAACAAAAACTTCATTTTTTACATTGGTAGGCTAACGATATTTTTACGCTTACGCCTACCTTACCATGTTAATTTTCAATATCTTTCGACTTTACTTAAAGCAATTGGTATTAATGTAGTCTTTAAGATAATAATACTGTTAAATCACGCCTAATAAAGAATAGCCCGAATAATGCGGTTGGCTGTGTGTATTCGAGCGGATGTACACAATGTAACTCAGTATACAGTATACTGTATAGGCCAAACGGGAAAAACGTTGGATATTAGGGTAAAACAGCATAAATATGCGTGTAGAACAGCAAATAATTCTAATGCATTGTTTAACCATATTATATAAATGTAATCATAGTATCAAGTGGGATAGTTCTAAAGCGCTCGTTAAAAACAGAGATATAATTGAAAGGTATATTCTAGAATGTGCATTTATCCATTTTAAAAATAATTTCAATAACAGTGCAGGAATGTATAAAATTGACAATATCCTGTTAAAATACCTTTTACCTTTAATTAACTCTTGTTAATCATGTACTAATCTTTGTATTTTTCTGTCTCGTTGTACATATGTATATATTTTTGTCATCTCGCCTTCTCCCTTCATTCCCTGACGAGGTGTACTTCTGAATACACGAAAGGCCTCGGAATCATTTTTATTTTTCCTTATGGGTTTGCATCATTCATTCATTTCAAGTGTTTGTGAAATTCATCCCATATATATATATATATATATATATACAGGGTGAAGGTTGATTGTATTGTTTGTAATGGATAGTTAAAACTATTTTCTCGTTCAATTCTGTTATATCTTATTTCCCTGTGAGAACGGGCTTTTGTTACACCCTTTATGTATGTATACATACAGGAATGGACTTATTCTGAGGGAATCTCAGTTTAGAGATGAAGAGAAGAATCACCACATAAATGTACATTTATTCATTGGCGCTAGACGTTTCGGAAACTATAGTTTCCATCTCCTGTAGCTAAAAAAATAAAAGTTACAATTAAAATTAGTTAAAAATTAAAAGTATTTACAAATACAAAGTTGCCTTTGTGATCAACCTTGAGCATGTGGATACTGGAAGCGGTGCACAAAATTGTAATTTTTCCCCTAATTTTATATTTGACAAACTCGTCAATAAAGTTTTAACAGTTTTATCGGCCAAAATCTCCTACTCTAGATGTCCCTAAGTTACCATTGTATGTTCTATACATTGAAATAGTCTCATAAAATGATATCTTTACTGAAATCTGTCCTCGTCTCAACCTTTTCCCAATGTAATTTCCAGTTTATATCTATCAATACATTTTAAAACACATAGAAGTCTTCCCAAAGTGTATATCTTAAATCTTGTTATTTATCTTTTCCAGCTACGTAGGTTCTAAAACTCATACATCTCGACCAGGGGGCTTGCAAACATAGAGGTGTTTCTTTCAGAACATGTAAACCAGTATCAAAACAAGAATTTTCATCTATCAGAAACCATTTTGAACAATATTCCTATCCTGTTACGTTGATAATTTCAAAATTCTCACATCTTCACCTCAGATTGACGATCTTGCAATATTGGAATCCCTCTGCATTAGTGATGTATCGGGTGTCAGATTTCAGACATCCGCGCGGATGAGGATGTTCATATAGAAATTTGTCAGCTTGATAATATGATAGTTTAAATTCATACTTAATTTATTAATTGACTTTCGATTCTTGGTTAGTTGTAAATATTAGATATTCGATAATATTAGATATTAGATAATATTATTTTGTAATTATAATATTTTTACATACGCTTCTAGAACTTTTTGGACGAGTTTTCGCCATACAACTGTGTGTTACCAGGATGCGGGACGGGGACCCAACTCGTCTTGAATCCCACCAACCACTTTCCCCAACCACCACCCTTTGGAAAGTAGTGTGCTTATGACATTGTTATGTATTGTAGCATGAACAATTAATTATACAAATACACAACAGACATTGCCAGTTACATTAAAGATAAAATGAATGCTGCACAAGTTTCAGTATTTGAACTGAATAAGGGGCAAATTGTGCCTCAAAAATAACAATTTAGTGAATAGTACACATCCGCAACATCCGCATCCAGCTACGGATGCAGATATTGAATTTTATGCGGATGCGGATGTAACATGCATCACTACTCTGCATACACGAACTCAAACCTTCACTTAATGAACATTCTTCCTCTCTAATAAATTAAATACAATATAACCAACCAACATTTTCGTCTGAACGTTTAAAAAAGCTTTTTAGATGCTGAAATTCCTTATGGGATAACGTCCAATCAGAGGAAATTCTGCAAGCACCCAAAACTCTGCATCTTATACTTGAAATTTTGAATTTAAAGGGTATAAAATTGTCCCGTGACTGGAGCGAATTTTCTTAATATACTGTAAACATTGTTTCTTCTCCACCTAAGAGCTACTGGAGTTGAGATGAGAAGTTTTATCTTTCAACAACTATGTCGATGCTGTTTGTAACTTTTCTGAATGCTGGTAGGCTGTGGTAGACCGATAGCAAGGCCACCGCGATCACCTGACTTAGCTTCTTTGGGTTTTTGTCTGTGGAAGTATGTTAAAATCGAGTAGTCTGGCAGAACTCCGTTAAAGAAACGGTGGTCACTGGATCTATTCCACAAAAGCTTTTTGTAAGTACTGTAACGGAGTTCGAGTGTCGAATATGTATTGTAATGACAAATGATGGTCATCTTGTGAAAGTGTTCTAAACTTGGACAGTTCGGAAATGTAAACATATTTTTTGTATACATATTGATTAATTAATAAGAAAAATTACCATTTATTTTTACATCATTATTTCTTGGACACCCTGTATCTTCAGTAGTACGATTTAATATGACCCTAAAATATGTGAAAAGAAGAGGGTTTTCACATTATTTAATCACTTTTTACGTTTATATTTTAAATAAAATCACCTAAGCAGTATTAAAAAAATGGAATATTTATATTTTGTAAAAAAATCCCCGAAACCCCGAAAATACGTTGCATCACTATATATATATTATATATATATATATATTATTAGTGGTGGACCGGATATTCGCTTCATTTTTAACATCCGCATCCGCACTTCTGACTGCGGATGTTATGCGGATATTACCTCTAATAAATTATGCAATTTACAATTAAATTAGCTTATAAAGTAGCTTATAAGGCCCAGTCATGCACATTTCATGTAAAGTATTAATTATTAATGAACAAACAAATATATAAACCTCAAAATATAAATACCTGGTAACGCATAAAATTGAATGAAACTTGTTTCATTGAATTTTCTGTGGCTGAAACTCGAGAAAGTTATTATTTTTATCATAATGAAAACATTAATATTAATTTTAATTCTTATGCATTGCCTGCCATAATAGTAATATCACGAAATTTGAAAAATTATGTCATATATTCATAATTCTATATTATATTGATAGATTAACTAAATATCCGCATCCGCGGATATTGAAATTAAAGATCCGCATCCGCAGATGTTGAAAAACTGACATCCGGTCCACCACTAATATATATATATATATATATATATATATATATATATAATATGTGAACAGAGAGAGAGAGAGAGAGAGAGGAGAGAGAGAGAGAGAGAGAGAGAGAGAGAGAGAGAGAGAGAGAGATTTTAATAAAAACAAATGATAATGATAATCTTTCCTTTGACTTGTACTTCAGTACCAATAAAATCTACCAATAAAATCTACCAATACAATGTTACCACAACATTACTTAATATTTGTTACATTCGTAAATGGAATGTGTATAAAACTGTTCAAGGTTTGTCACATTTTACCTTCCGAAAGAAGCTTTCAGTATACGAGCTCGCTCGAGGCATTTTCTTTTCATTGGAAGGGGGGTCGGGGTACGATACTTGACGTAAGACCACACACACACACACACACACACACACACACACATTAACAGTCATTAACCAAAAAAGGTTCTATCTCAGACTCAGAAATTCAATTCTAACTTCGATGAAAAGGTTGGGATAATACGTCTTCTGATAAGGCAGGTGAGACCAAGGTCTTCACTTGCTCAGCAACTTTTTTTTTCTGCCTCTGTTCCTTGCTAACTCTTGAGCTTCTCCAGAGTTGGAGAATGTACTTTATCTTGATAAGAATAATAATAATAATAACTCTTTACCAAATGTTAACGCCACCTCTAAAATGTTCCACACAATAAAGAAAGTGGTTGGTAGATAAATGGGTACCCTAGGTGGCCTAGTGGTTAAGACGCTGTGCTGCTGGTGGGGCGTGGTTCGGATTCCACGTTAAACTGTAGGTTCTAAGATGGAGTGAAAAGCTTGACCTTCGTCAGAATGAACAATTCGGGGGGAAGCTAACCAAAGGTTTTATATATATATATATATATATATATATATATATATATATATATATATATATATATATATATATATATAAGCGTGGATAATAAAGTTGGCTGATTTTAAAAATTTTTGTATTAGAATGTATTGAGCACGTCTGTTACCTCCGGTAAGCTCGAGACATTATAGTTAACAAGCATTTACGAAGCTGAGCATCTCGTGGGGGGGGAACTGATATTGGAGCCTGAAAGATCTGTTATAAAGCAAATTTAGGGTTCTGCCAGAACCCTTTTTATAATTCACCCAGAGTTGCTGCTCGTATATATTATTTGCAAAATTTATTCCCCATCAGGATTCGAGCCTGATCCCTCTGACTCGGTCAATGTCCATGTCTTCGAGTCAGAAGACTGAATCCTGATGGGAGATAAATTTTGCATGAAAAAAAAATGCTCGGTATATATATATATATATATATATATATATATATATATATATATATAATATATATATATACATTTCAACTGCAAAGAACACGCAGTATAATTAACGTAAAGAGCGACGCTTGTATAGGAGAACATTCCGCGCAGAGAGGAGGGAGAACGAACAAACGAAAAAATGACCGGCAATCGGAAGATCCCGGGTTCGATTCCCGGGTGGTTACCTCATTTTTTCGTTTGTTCGTTCTCCCTCCTCATCTTGCGCGGAATGTTTCCTATAAAAGCGTCGCTCTTTATATATATATATATATATATATATATATGATGTTCTAAAATTCCCAAGTAAACTTTTATATGAACGTAATATCTTAACAAAAATTATGCAATATTTAACAATTTTACTTCAAATACAGCAACAATAATTGTTTATTTTAGATATTCAAAGTGTTTTCCTTCAACTTAGTCTTAAACACATTGTTCACAACGTCCCACTACTGATCGACAGACATAAAAGTTTACTAGGTAACTTTAAAACGCCATATATATACAGTATATATGTGGTAAAAAGATTTTCCACAGGAACAATAAATTTTCGTTGAAATTTAAAAATATTACTGTATTCTGTTCGTATAAATTAAAATATGAATCCGTTAAATTTTTAATGTTTGTATAGAGTGCCTCAATGCCCCGCGGATTCTCTGCATCCTTTCTTTAACCAAATGAAAAAAACAGTGTTGCCACGTCTATAATCTTAAACAGAGATTCTTAACTTCTAAATGTTCTTTTCGAATATTATAAACCACAATTATATAAATTCTTTTGCTAAAAAGAGTTACGTGTCGAACGACAATTATATAAATTCTTGACTAATATCATTGTTATAAAAGGACTTAGTAGCATGGGCGCAAAAAGATAGAGTGCAAATGCAATTGCATAATGTTGCAATAGTGCCACCCCCTTTGTTGCAAGGCACCTCCCTTTGTTGCCAACCCCAAAATGGGGTGCAAGGGGTATGCAACCTGGAGTTATCCCCCAAGCTGAACCCCCCAAAGGGGCATACCTAACCTAAGGGAGCCTCTTTGGGGGAGAAGGTGGGAAGGCCTTATCCCCCAAAGGGGCAGAAAGAGAAAGAGAGAGAGGAAGGTGGAGAGACCCACAGGAGGGAACCCAGAGAAAGGGTGTTCACTTGACTGCCAGCCAAGCTCATATGACTCCTTCATCCGCCCGCCGCTCTCTTATAGGCCCCTAATCAGCCAGTTGGCTGAGTTGCCAGATATAGCCATGTATATAATTATTCCATATATTCAGCCATTTGGCTGCTGAGTTGCCAGATAGCAATATTTATTTAATTATTCCTTATATTATTCAGCCATTTGGCTGCTGAGTTGCCAGATAGCATTTTAATTGTTCAGGTATATTAGGGAGAGTTGCTAAATACCACCATTTATTTTAATTTTTTATTTATATTATGGATATATTCGTGTTCAAGGAATAAATAAAACACCAATACAACGTTCTGTTTATGAATTAATGGATATATATATATATATATATATATATATATATATATATATATATATATATATATATATGATCAAATAATAGAACGGAAAATATATAGTTTATTAATTATATTAATCATACAAAACATAGTATTATCAGATATTAGTATATATTGTCATGATTTACCTTTTATTATCTATTATAATTTATTTATGTTTTTACTTTTTAATGCCCAAATTAAAATGTCAACCCAAAACACCCCTTGTTGCAATAAATTCGAAATTCAGAATTAAAAATGTAACCACTGTCAGTGAAATGTAAGAAGGACAAATAGAGAAAACTCGGCACACTTATATAAATAAAAAGAATGAATATATAAAAAAGTAAAAACAGAAATTAATATATCAAAAGAATTTACTACACCAATTCCTGTATTTCAAAATAAAAAAATTATAATAATTTTCAGATGACGCAAAATATGTGCTCTAAAACCTGAGACATGCTAACGTAACTCACACTAGCCGTAATTTTACAAAAATAATTTCTCTATTTCAATTTTCTCTATTTCAATTAACATATACATTGAATTTCTTAGAATTCTTTACTATATATACGTATATATACAGGGCCGGATCTAGAAGTTGCGAGGCCCTAGGCAGATCTAGAAATTGCGAGGCCCTAGGCCTATATATATGAAAATATGGACTTAATTATCGGTACTATACCAGCAATATTAGAATCCCGCATAGACAGAACTATGCCAGCACTTAAAAATTAAACCAAACCAAAATAATCACGCATGGAAATTGTATAAGAAATATAAATAAACCATACAAATAAGTATAAATTATAATATGAATCAAGATTTGTATCGAAAATATAAGACAATGATTTCTAAGATTTATATAATATTATAGGTAATGACTTTCATAGTTATAATGTTATAATGTTATAATGTTTCAGACCAACAAAGACCCTAGGATCCACTCATGGCTGGTCTACCTAACTGTGTTCGTAATCGTGTATTGTGTATGTCCTCCGTGGTGGCGGAGGGGACCTACAATTTTACGTGGGTTCCGAACCACAAGAACATAAGAAATTTATGTAAAAACTGCCGGTAAATTGGCAACGACCAATTTTTACGAAACTAAATAATTATCATTTTAAAACTAATTAATTATCGATTTAAAACTAAAGATAGAATCTCTGGATCCAGAGGATCAAGTCATAATAGACTACTATCCAGAAATATGTTACACTCTATATCTATTTATAACGGACATGCAATTATATCAGATCCAAAGAATCCAGTCAATTTCATTACGGTATCTATCAAGTCACGGTCCATATCGAATGCGGACCAAGTCAAAATTTACAACCATACACATTACAATATATAAACTTACGAGGAAAAGTGTAGGTGTGGCTGTAAAGACTGTACAGTAATGTAGAAATGTGTGTGCACCCATTTTGGGTCTCCCATTTAAAGGTGTTTGTGGAGCAAGTGAAGATCATGAGTTTTTCAATACCTCACAGTACTATGGGGGGCACCGCTCGGCAGAGGAATCTCTTTAAATGGGGTGTGTAAGGACAGAGTATCCCCTAACCCAAGACGCTGCCTCCCTATATCCCACAACACTTGTGTTGAGCTGTGGGATCTATCCCCAGAAAGCCTTAATTTTACTACCTTAAACTATACCCTTTCTATCAACATATGCGTCTAATCGATTTTTAAACATGTTTATAGACGTGCTACTAGTATATAAACGTTTTTCATATGTGATGTATAAGAGATGTTGACATTTCATTTTTTATAATAGTGAGCGATCGACTTATCAGGCTAAATATTAATGCTTTAATATTTGGTTCAGATGCTCCTTGAATACTACAGCAATGCTTTTCTACTTTTCTTCGAGCTAAACTCTTCAATTAATTGAGAATAATCTAATGAATTTGTTATATCGTTTTCTATTGATAACATAGCTAATGATTGCAATCTCGCTTGAGACATGGTGGAACGCAAATATGTTTTAATAAGTTTGAGACGCGAGAAACTTATTTCAGCCGAGGCAACAGTAACTGGGATGGTTAATACTATTCGAAGTGCAACATAAACATTAGGATAAATCTCACTTAGTTGTTTTTGCACTATATAAACAAGGGCATTTCCGAGATCTGTTTTCTCAGGTATAAACCTGCAAAGTACTTTAAGTTCTTCATAGAGTTCTAAATCATTAATATCACTTGAACAGAACGCACAAAACGGCTTGAGCGAGGGCCCCTTTGGCGCGAGGCCCTAGGCGATCGCCTAGTTCGCCTATAGCTAAATCCGGGCATGTATATATATATATATATATATATATATATATATATATATATATTATACCTATATATTTTTATTACCTGGAAATGCGTTTCAATTTTACGCTCAAACTTTTTTAAACTTTACCGTATAAAAAAATGCAAGTCAGAATCTCTTTACACAACTAAAATAATTCATTTACATTATTATTTTATTACTTAATTCCTATTTTTATTATTATTAATATCACAATTTTCGCTAAATCAGAAAATGTAAACACAAAACTAAAAGAAAGGTGAGCTGAGACGAATAACAGTGGGAAAGACGAAATGAAAAGAAAACTGATCCACCAGACGGCGCGATCAATTCTGAAATATTTTCTCTCCGACCGAACGAAATATTGAGTCTAGACTACCGAAAACTAATGAAATCTTACGAAGAAAGATGGACCAAACGATAATTTCAGGCTCAAACTGACTCCCACGAAAAGAGAAAAACATGAAATTTTTGGGCGCGAAATTTGGAAGGGACACTACGAGGATGTCGAAGGCGAGGTGCCATCCTGGCTCACAGTTGCAATGAATTCTTAAGGAAATGGAAATGGAAATTAGCCTGCAAAACACGAGACAGTTACTTTTGCTATATTTAATACTAATTTATTTCAATTGCTCCCTTTCTTCATTGCACTTAAAACTAATTTAATGAAACTTTGAATGGAAGACATATATATATATATATAAAAAACAAAGGGACAGTTTTGAACGACTAAAAACCATTTCTCTCATCGCAAAATGACTGAACAAAGCGCTCGGTAAAATTCGTATGACCTTTATAGTAACACACGGTCATCTCCCCCTCCCTCAATCCATCCAAACTTCTCACCCCCATCTGCACTTGTATATATATATATATATATATAAATAATAATAATAATAAATACAGGATCTTGTTAAGGTTTTATTAGAATCCTGTAATAATAATAATAATAATAATAAATTCAGACCTCCAATTACCAACTACATAAGTCTTCTTTAATTACACGCTTTTTAGATGGACTTTTTTCCGTGGGGAGGGTTTACACGATTTTTTGCAAACAAAATTTTCATATGAAATACAAAACTGTTCTCTTTATTTTAGTTTTTACAAAAACATCAAAAAATCATTATTTACGAAATTAGTTTAGGTCACACCAAATATATATATCTATACTGTATATATATATATATATATATATATATATATATATATATACATTCAACTGCAATGACTACGCAGTATATTAATGTATAGAAACGACGTAAATATTGAGGAGCGTTCTGCACACGAGGAAGAGAAATAACGAACAAATGAAAAATGAAGTCCCCGCCCGGGAATCGAACCCAGGATCTTCCGATTGCCGGTCAGATATGCTAACCACTACACCACAGGGCACACAATAGTCAGAAGTCGTGATTCTCCCCGGGCGGGGACTTCATTTTTCATTTGTTCGTTATTTCTCTTCCTCGTGTGCAGAACGCTCCTCAATATTTACGTCGTTTCTATACTATATATTATATATATGAATGATTGGGGTCGTTTAACCTCCTTCGCAACATCTAAGATCATATGACGGAAGGGACCTACAGCTTTACGAGGGATCCGAACCACGGGCCGCTACATAATCTGGACGCGGAGGACTGTTTCCCATCCAACTACTACCCAGGCCCAATGTCGCTTAGCTTCGCTGATCAACAGGATGCGGTATATATATATATATATATATATATATATATATATGTAAAAATGAACACTGAATAATCAATATTCATTTTTACATGAAAACCAAAATCGCTTAACGCGAGTTTGGATAGAATTTTTATTTGTTGCTTTCTATTTTTGTTTCAGTGTCACAACCATGCGACCTACCATTTCTATGGTTTAGTCGTATCCATATTTCCATTTTTCATTTGTTATAGAAGTTATTATAATTAATTATGATTGTCTTGCCTCTAACCCGTAGTATACTTAGTCCTTATTACCACTCTGTCTCTAATTCGTTCTTTTTAAATCCTCCCATTATTTATACGTTGTTCATTCGTACATCCATGTCCATTCTTGACCTTCATCTTTTGTTAATTTTATTACTCATTCATTCAGCTACCTATTGTTTATCATTGTCAACCTGTTGTATGACTACCCATATGTGTACTATGTGTACAATACTTTGTGCATTCGTACTTGTCCTCTGATGATCATGATTACGTACATAGTTACGTACACGTACATACGTTCACGTGTATTCTTTTTATTTTTTATTTTTTATTATTTCACCTCCCGCAATGAACTCAAAAATGCTTATGCGAAGGGTTCAAATTCCGCTATCCACAGCAAAATCGAGCATCTGAATTCGAAATCCTCTCTCTTTCTTCTGTTACAAATTTATAACATAAGGTGTTATGTTGTATATTATATTATGTTATATACCGTATGTGCCCATGTACTTTGTATTATATTTCTAACATCTTAATTGTTTATTAATATGAAACATTGTAAAAACAAAAAGTTAGAGTAACTGTTTAATTGTAATTAACTGTAATAATTTAATATAATGTAATGTACTTTAATGAACTGTAATTGGTGATAATGATTTATAATGTAATTAATGTACTTTAATAAAACTATAATCGGCGATAATAAGCGAATATGAATGAATTGGTAATCATTATCATAATTGTAATAAACCAAAATTACAATGTACTCAGTCATGTACTTAGATTGTACTTAATGTACTACTCCGAAATTATATCGCCTTTAGAAATGTATACTCGGCGAAAATACGATTAGTTTTTATTTTGCTTTTTAAATTTTTATTTGGAATCTTTCATCTGATCATGTGTTTAAAAGGGGGGAAACTTAACCTTCAACTGCATTCCCCCAACATTTAGACTTATATGATACATTTAATTGTAAAATTAACTTCACTTCTTTACTTCACTCTTCTTTGGTCACTACTACGAGACTCCCTTGTTAACAGCCTCGCTGGGAGGAGGGGGCAGAGGCCCTTTGCCTCCTTAATTTTTTTAGATTCCGGCTTGAGCCATGGTCAAAAGAGGTCGAACCTCTACCCCTGTAAATTCACAACACTACCTGTACATTTTTAGAAGTAAATTACAGTGAGAGAAACTTTTTATTTTTCCCCTTCGAGTTTGGCTCTCTTCAGAGAACTTAGTAAAATAAAGTAGAGAAAATAGTTCCCGATAAGTTATAGAAAGAAAATCGGCGAACCTTCAGAGAAAGTATCAGAATATTATAGAAAGAGAAAAAAACTGAGAGAAAAATTAGAATGTTATAGAAGAAAACCATCGCGAGAAATATCCGTTGCTGCCTCCCAACCAGAACCCCCGTCGATTCGAACCATCCCAGGGCCATAGACGGAGGGGTTAACATTCTGACGACCCCTGCATCCAGGATTCTTCCAGTCTCCCAGACCCTGGAAATCGAAGCAACCATAAGCACATAGAAGAAGGATTTTAACAGGAGGACTCAAACATTGGCGACCCTATAGCAAGGATAACATTTGGCGACCCTACTACCAAGATAATAAGACCCACCAGTTGACCGGCGTGTCACGACTTCCAGTTCGTAACATCCACCCTTGAACCGGTGTGTCACGACTCCAAGTTCTCCACGCCTACTTTTCATCCAAGAACAAGTAGCCAGCAAGTCATCTTCAGGACACGTCTCTAAGGATTTCGCCGTAGAAATTTTAAGTACAGAGTTGGGTTTTTTTAAGGAAATTTGTAAACATTTGAAAAGTCAGTATTATTAACAGTTATTAATGAGTATCAAGTCAGAATTTACAAGAAACACAGTGAACATTTCAGACATCAGTGATACATTTTTTTTATTGAAACTAATTTTCACAGAAGTTTATTGTCACAGAAGTTTATTGTCACAGAAGTTTAGTCACAGAGTTAAAGTCACATAGTTATTGTCACAGAAGTTGATTTTCACAGTTATTGTCACAGAGTTATTTTGTTATTTTCACTATTATAGTCAGTATAGAATTTTATTTTTATGCACCAAACATAATATTACTGTACCTTCACGTACATTCGAGTGAAATGTTTACATTTTTTATTTCTGTTTACAATTTTTTTCAAATTATTGAATTGAATTGACTTGCAAATTAAGAAAGAGAGAGTTTATAGAGATTTATAGAGATACTTGAAGTAGTTTCGAGTCAGTTTTAGTTGCAAATAAGTTGCAAATCAGTTTTCAGATTCAGTTGGTTGTATCCAAGAGGGACAACCAAACCCCCAGAGAGTTATATACTTGATAGCAGTTCAAGTAAGTCGGTTGCATCAAGAGGGACAACCAAACCCCAGAGATTAATAGTCTTCATTTGATAGCAGTTCAAGTGCAAGTCAGTTTCATTTTCAGTAGACTCCACTTGATAGAGTTCAAATGCAGTCATTTTCAGTTTTCAGACAGTTTCAGTTGGTTGGATCCAAGAGGGACATCCAAAACCCAGAGAATAATAGACTTCACTTGATAGAAGTTCGAGTGCAGTCAATTTCAGTTTTCAGTCAGTTTCCAGTCAGTTGGTTGTATCCAAGAGGGACAACCAAACCCCAGAGATTAATAGTCTCCACTTGATAGCAGTTCAAGTGCAAGTCAGTTTCAGTTGCAAGTCAATTTCAATTTCCAGTCTCAGTCACATTCAAGTCAGTCAGTCAGTTTCAAGTTTCAAGTCAGTTTTGAAGTCAATTTCAGTCAGTTTTGAAGTCAGTTTCAGTCAGTTTTGAAGTTTCAGTCAGTTTTGAAGTTTCAGTCAGTTTTATTTAAAGTCAGTTTTATTTAAAGTCAGTTTTTTTTAAAGTTAGTTTTATTTAAAGTTAGTTTTGAAGTCCCAAGTCAGTTTTGAAGTCCCAAGTCATTTCAATGCAGTCAATTGAATTCAACTTTTTTTAGTTGTTTAAGAGAAATTAGTTTAAGAGAATGCAATTTAAGATAATTTAATTCAACCTTTTTTTTGTTGTAAAAGAGAATTAAATTTAACCTGAATTGACCGGTTTGTCTTTAATTTAACCTTTTTTTTGTTTGTAAGAAGGAAATTGACCGATGTCTTTTCTTTTCATGCCATTGTTGCGTATATAAATATATAGGTAAAATGACATATTTTATTGTTTGCAACCAAAACCGTTTTTACAAATGTTTGTGACGAGTTTTATAATTATTGTGATTATATGATGACAGTAATAGTGTAATAATTAATCGATCATGTACCTAATTTATCCTGCTCTGTACGGTCGGGAAATTTACCCGTATGACCACACATACCCTAAATTTCAGTTGTTTTTATTTTTTTTGTAATTTACTTTTAATTAAACTTCTACACAATAAAACATAGGTATTTATCTATATGCAAACAAGTTTTCAGACTAAAATATCAAATAATTCAAATTCTATCAACATTTAACGAAAGAGTATGATTTTTCTACTTAACATGCAAAAATTATTAAACCTTTTTAATATTCTTTTTATATAAAAATAATTTTTAATGTAAAATTTACCTGAAATTATTAAAAAAATTGTTCGAAATGCTTTCCTTCCATTTCAATAACTTTTTTTTATTCTTGGCCGAAATTCATCTATGGCTTGATTTACTTTTATTTTTAAGTATATTATATGTTTAGTTCATTAAAATGCATAATTTATTTCTATTTTTAATTTGTATTCTTAATTTTCTTAATTCAATTATCGTACCGATACTTCTGGTTAATGTTAATGGTTATATAGTTAATATATAGCTAGGAATGTTACTAGTCAAATTTAATTCCATCTTCAAAAATTTAATTTTTAATACCGCTAGATTTACTTTCATTAACTGTAAGTTCTTTTAAGTGCGTATTTATTTTAATTACCTTAATACGCGCAACTGATTAATTACGTAAAATCGATAATTCCGATTGAATTTTATTACTTTTCACACATATTGGAATTCATTAAAACTTATACGCATACACCATCACTAATACTACCTGTAATTAGATTTTAATAATAATCGACCTTGAACTTAAAGGATTTTATAATAATAATAATAATAATAATAATAATAATTGACTTAAACTTATAAGATTTTATAACCCTAAACCCATCTTAAATTATTATACATTATTTTTAAACTTTGTTAACTCAAAAACCTTCCAAATCCCTACATATACACACGCATGTAAACTTGTTCAAATGTGTACGTTTCTCCACAAACATTACGTAAAAAAACAGAAAAAAAAATCTGCGGATACTGATTACACTTCCACCCATTTGGACATATCACCAACTACCACACTTTGTACCTAGTACACACAAATACACACTATACCACAGGTCTATACATCATCCATTACGTAATTCAATTTTTACCTACAATAGTAAAAAAAAAGTTTATGGATTGTACGATCATGGTAACTGAAAATTCCTGAACTTTAAAATTTATATTTTTCCCTTTTACCCACTATTCATTATGTATGTAATTTTTCCAACAGAAAATAAATTTTTGTTAAAAATTAAACAGAATTAAAATTTTTGTTGAAAATTTAAAACTATCATTGATTGTTTAAATTAAAGAGTTGTCTAAAATTAGATTTGATTTTCTATTTACTCTGCATTGACCCAACCACCCGAACTCACTTGTTCTCTATAAAATTTGTAATGTAAAAGAAAAATTCGTCATCATCTAACTTGAATTCGTTAAGAAGTTATCTTTATGTTATTGTATTGTATTAATTGTACCCTATTATATTACTGTATAAATATCATTTTAAAGGGGAGAGCAATGCAAAAATGAACAATGAATAATCAATATTCATTTTTACATGAAAACCAAAATCGCTTAACGCGAGTTTGGATAGAATTTTTATTTGTTGCTTTCTGTTTTTGTTTCAGTGTCACAACCATGCGACCTACCATTTCTATGGTTTAGTCGTATCCATATTTCCATTTTTCATTTGTTATAGAAGTTATTATAATTAATTATGATTGTCTTGCATCTAACCCGTAGTGTACTTAGTCCTTATTACCACTCTCTCTAATTCGTTCCTTTTAAATCCTCCCATTATTTATACGTTGTTCATTCGTACATCCATGTCCTTTCTTGACCTTCATCTTTTGTTAATTTTATTACTCATTCATTCAGCTACCTATTGTCTATCATTGTCAACCTGTTGTATGACTACCCATATGTGTACAATACTTTGTGCATTCGTACTTGTCCCCTGATGATCATGATTACGTACATAGTTACGTACATGTAAATACGTTCACGTGTATTCTTTTTATTTTTTATTTTTTATTATTTCACCTCCCGCAATGAACTCAAAAATGCTTATGCGAAGCGTTCAAATTCCGCTATCCACAGCAAAATCAAGCATCTGAATTCGAAATCCTCTCTCTTGCTTCTGTTACAAATTTATAACATAAGGTGTTATGTTGTATGTTATATTATCTTATATACCGTATGTGCCCATGTACTTTGTATTATATTTCTAACATCTTAATTGTCTATTAATGTGAAACATTGTAAAAACAAAAAGTTATAGTAACTGTTTAATTGTAATTAACTGTAATAATTTAATATAATGTAATGTACTTTAATGAACTGTAATCGGTGATAATGATTTATAATGTAATTAATGTACTTTAATAAAACTATAATCGGCGATAATAAGCGAATATGAATTAATTGGTAATCATTATCATAATTGTAATAAACCAAAATTACAATATACTCAGTCATGTACTTGGATTGTACTTAATGTACTACTCCGAAATTATATCGCCTTCAGAAATTTATACTCGGCGAAAATACGATTAGTTTTTTTGTTTTTTAAATTTTTATTTGGAATCTTTCATCAGATCATGTGTTTAAAAGGGGGGAAACTTAACCTTCAACTGCATTACCCCAACATTTAGACTTAGTAAAATAAAGTAGAGAAAGTAGTTCCCGATAAGTTATAAAAAGAAAATCGGCGAACCTTCAGAGAAAGTATCAGAGTATTATAGAAAGAGAAAAAAGAAATGAGAGGTAAATTAGAATGTTATAGAAGAAAACTATCGCGAGAAATATCCGTTGCTGCCTTCCAATCAGAACCCCCGTCGATTCGAACCACCCCAGGGCCATAGACGGAGGGGTTAACGTATATATATATATATATATATATATATATATATATATATATACAGGGTGTCCCATAAGTCCGGCATCATAGGAAAAATAATAAAAAAGGCAAAACAAAAGCTTTTATTTACAGAACGTGCTCAATATGTCCACCATTGTTTTCAATACACAAATTCAGACGTGATACCCAGTCAGCAAGCACACGTTGAATGATGTCAGGAGTAATGGTGTTACATGCCCCAATAATGCGCTGCCGCAAATGTTCAACACTCCTAATTTTCTCTGCGTATACCAGCGCTTTCAAGTGGCCCCAAAGATAAAAATCTAGTGGCGTGAGATCCGGGCTTCTAGCTGGCCATTCCACAGGCCCTCGACGTCCTATCCAATGACCAGGGAATTGTTGGTACAGGTATTCCCTTACTTGGGTGCTGTGATGTGCAGGAGTGCCGTCTTGCTGGAACCATGTTGGGAAATTTCCTTCTTCGTTCAAGACACTGGGAAATGCTTCTTCCTTGAGCATACGTAGGTAGGTGCCTCCAGTGACATATTCATCGAAAAAGAGGGGGCCTATGATGCGATCCTTCCAAATGCCACACCATACCATCACCCGAGATGCACCTTGTTCCTTTGAAGAGGTATACCAGTAAGGGTTGTTTTGAGACCAGTAGCGGGTGTTCTGTCGATTTACCTCACCATTTCCATAAAACACAGCCTCGTCACTGAACAGAATAGTGGACGGGAAATTGGCATCCCGAGCATATGAATTATGGTTTGTAGAAATAGAAAAATATGAATTTCTCCTATGATGCCGGACTTATGGGACACCCTGTATATATATATATATATATATATATATATATATATATATATATATATTTATTATTATTATTTATTATTATTTTATTAGCTTTAAGTCTTAGTTCTGTTTTTACTTTTAATTAATACTAATTTTATTGTGTAAATTATTTTTTTTGGTTCTGACGTAAAATTTTTCACTTTCAATTTTTAATTTATTTTGGCTGTACAATTATTTAATTTTTAAAATTGCGGATTCATAATTTTAAACTTGAATTTATGAAGTCTGGAATTAAATAAACGATAATTAGTTTGATAGTTCTTCGTTTCATTTAATTTTTAATTTACACCCCCTTCATTCCGATTTCCTTTTCCTAATCTCTCTCTCTCTCTCTCTCTCTCTCTCTCTCTCTCTTGGGGTGAAGGTGGGACGGCCTCACCCCATCCGCATGGGTATCTCAGATGAACTCTGTACACCCTTTCTGGTCAAATTTCTACCATTGTTTACGTTTAAATTATTTTCTCGCATAAAGATTGGAATGTCTAATGAACACACCCCGTTATCACCCCAAACACTACACGAATATCTCTAATATAGTTTTGCGCTGAAAGGTTGGGTTCTTAAAATACTAAAAAAAAAGCTAAT
The DNA here is from genome assembly GCA_023014485.1 of Bathynomus jamesi. Taxonomy (NCBI): domain Eukaryota; kingdom Metazoa; phylum Arthropoda; class Malacostraca; order Isopoda; family Cirolanidae; genus Bathynomus; species Bathynomus jamesi. The sequence goes on from JAJOZX010002977.1 coordinate 451,264, forward strand.
AAACTTCTACAAAATCTTAAATACTCAGAATTTTCCACAAAATAATGACAATCACGTATTTAATTAAACTAACATCCCCTTATCTACCTCAAAAAAGCACTATATATATATATATATATATATATATGCGTCTCAGTGGTGTAGTGGTTATCATTGCAACTACGAATCCACCAGCCTTAGGTTCGATTTCGTGTGAAGGAAGTCGGTATGCAACAAACCCACTTGTTCATCCTTCCACACAATAAAAATTGTATTTGAAAGCAATATTAGCTAACTTTTTGTAATTTAATCTTCATTTTCCTCATGAACTAAAAACAGACCTCCAATTATTCAACTACATATGTCTTCCTTAATTAATTAAAGGGGCTTATAACGAATATCCCATTTTCTATTAGAAACTTCTTGTTTTTATGCTACACACACACACACACACACACACACACACACACACACACTGCGCGAACCGAAATGGCACACAAATGAATTGTCCAGGCGTTATTGTGATTGTTCCCAAGGGATCCACATCGTGATAAGAGCTTCTGGCAGGAAGGTTTAAATTTAGAACAGGTGTTTTCCAATCCTTCATACATATTTCAGACGATTTATTGTATGTTAATATCTTCCAAAGTTTACGATTAAGCTAATCAAACTAAAACTGAAACCTCCTTTTTGTTTAGCACACCATGCCCGTCTCTAAAAGCTGATAAGCTCGTACAAACCTCAGCACGATTTCTGTTCTCTCTCTCTCTATATATATATATATATATATATATATATATATATATATATATATATATATATATTCTACAAACTAAAAAAGTATTTGTACGAAGATAATATATCTTATAAACAGCCAAACTCTCGTATTTGTAGAAAAATCACTATAATAAAAAAAAATAAAATAAACTGCGCTCTTTTTTAGATTTATTTTCAGGGCCTGGTCGTGACTTCTCAGCGCCAGGGCAAATTGAATTTCAGTGTCCTTAAGACTTTTTACCATTTTAATAATTTTTCCTAATGATATAAACTATAAATATAAGATTGCACAAACGACAATAAAAAGACTTCTCTAAAATTTGGCTGCATGTCAGACGAATTTCATATTTTGGATTTCTTTTTATTCATTATTAAGTTTTCTCACAGTTTTATATCTGTAAAGTTGATTTTAAATTTCAAGTGCCTCGTAAGTTTAAAGTAAATGTTATGCTCTCACCGCCTTAAAAATTTCGCTTCAACATATTTTGTATGAAATTGTGCACGTTTAAAGTTTACTCTCGCGACAAAATGAAGTTTATATACAGTGTGTCCGTAAAGTCATGGTGGGATTTTAAATAGCTATATTATTGCAACGAAACATGATAATGAGATGAAAAAAAGGCAAATTGAAGAACAACTCTAAAAGAATAACTTTATTTAACGTAGTTCGATATGGGCTCCTCTGGTAGCCCTGCAGACATCTAGGCGGTGATTCAATTCCAGCCACACACGCCCAAGAACATCAGGAGTGACGGATGCGATAGCTTCCGTGATTCGCTCGTGCAAGTGATGAATATCCCTAATGGGTACACTGTACACGCTTTGCTTGACGTAACCCCACAAATAAAAGTCCAAAGGTGTCAGGTCCGGAGAGCGTGGAGGCCATGGCTTCCATCCTCCTCTTCCTATCCATCTCTGTGGAAATTTTTCATTAAGGAATTCTCGAACAACGTTGGCATAGTGCGGAGGAGCACCATCTTGCTGAAAGATGACATTATTGTCAATAAATTGGGGTACTGCAAAATGTTCCAACATAGCGAGGTAGTTGTGTGACGTCACAGTGGGTTCCGCGAAGAAAAATGGGCCAATCACTCGATCTCGTGCTAGAGCACACCACACATTAACTTTCGGGCTATTACGCTCATGTTCAACATAGGCATGTGGACAGCCTAGACTAACTACGAGAGAAAGGTTAAGCTTAGCCTAGACTAACTACAAGATACAACTTTGAGAGTTGTTCTTAAATTTGGCATTGTTTCATCTCATTATCATGTTTCGTTGCAATAATATAGCTATTTAAAATCCCACCATGACATTACGGACACACATCACCGCCTAGATGTCTGCAGGGCTACCAGAGGAGCCCATATCGAACTACGTTAAATAAAGTTATTCTTTTAGAGTTGTTCTTCAATTTGCCTTTTTTTCATCTCATTATCATATTTCGTTGCAATAATATAGCTATTTAAAATCCCACCATGACTTTACGGACACACTGTAGAATAGAATAGAATCGAATAACCTTTATTAATAATAAAATAAATAAATTTTTTCAATTTACAATGACAAGAATAATTGTGAAGTTCGACTCTTTATTTTATTTAATTTGGCCATTAAGCTTTAGGCTTTACTGGGCTCTTATTAAAAATAAGCAGCTAGTTGTTATAAATTTATAATAATAAATAAATAAGTAAGTAAATAAGTATTATTAATAGGTAAACATGTATTACAATATTAAACAATATTAATGGACAATATTAAACAGTATTATTGGACATTAGTCCTAGATTTTTGTTAGTATGCCATTATTAATCGGGATTTCAACTTGGTTTAAAACAAATTTACATTCACCATATTTTTTATATCGGCATGCAAGTCATTTCAGTTTCAATCCAATGAAAATTGGTAGTTTTTTAGATGAAGACAATCTAAATTGAGGTATAACAAGCTTTGATCTATTTCTGGTCTGATACGAGTGGATTTCTTGATGAGTTACAAAATATCTATTTACCCTTTGCAAATTAATGATTTTGTTCTTACACTTGTAAATAAAAATAAAATGTGCCAGTTTGGTTATATCGTTGAGCTTTAGTAGGTTTAGCTCTTTAAATAATGCACTAGAGTGATCAAGGAAATCAGCATCAGATAATAACCTTATTGCTCGTTTTTGGATGATAAAGATACCATTTAATGCGTTGTTAGCGGAGTTTCCCCAAACAAGGGTGCAGACGTGCAGTATATTATATAAGGAAGAACAAGTGTTAGAAAATCTAGAAGAGGAAGAGCCATTGTTGTCCCAAGGCGATATGATGACTAGGCTGATTGATGCAGCATTGCGTGTATATATTAAGTTAAGGTGTATATACAGTGCCCGCGAAAAGTATCCGATCACCCTTGAAATTTGTATTTTTTACATAAAAAACAATGTTTAAATGTATACTAACCTTATATTATTATTTTGTCATCTGTCCTTTGGTTTGGATGACTTGTTCTAGACGTTTTGGCATGGATTTAATCAAGTTTTGACAAACTTCCACTGATATTTCCTTGCACCATACCTTTTTGATGGCCTCTTGTAATTTTTCGACTGAGCCAGTGTCGTGGCATTCAACCTTATTTTTTATTATTAGCCACAGATTTTCTATCGGATTGAGATCTGGACTATTACCAGGCCAATCCAAAATATCAAATTTATTGTCAGTAATCCATTTTGTCACTATTTTGGCCCTGTGACATGGTGCACCATCATGCATGTATGTTTTTGTCCTTTGGATTGCCATTGCCATTAGAAGTTTATCCTGTAGCATTGCTAAATACCGTGCACCATTCATAGTTGTGTTCTTCGGAAGAAAATATAAGTTTCCACGCCCATAGTAACCGAAACAACCCCAAACCATCACACTTGGAGGGTGTTTCATTGTCTTTAGGGTGTATTTAGGGTCCATCCTATTTGAGCCAATAGGCCGGCGAACCTTTTTTGGACAACTTCTGAATGTCAAAAATGTCGACTCATCGCTAAATAAAACCTTCTTCCAGTCATCAACAGTCCAATGAATGTATTTTTTACAAAATGCGACACGTTTTTTACGCATTTTTTCATTAATGAACGGTTTCTTAGCAGCATGGCGAGATGGTAATCCGAGTTCTTTTTGGAGCCGCTCCTGGATAGTTCGTTCAGAAACACCAGATAACAAATTATTCATATTAAATTTTATTTCTTTCGCAGTTATTGTTGGGTTTTTCAATACTAAACGTTTCATAAGTTTGTCTGTTCGCGAATTTGTTTTTCTCGGTCTGCCAGATCGTTTTTTTAGGGACTGGCGTGGTTAGGCCACCATTGTTCTTAGCCCGTGAAACCCATAAATTAACGGTACTTTGGGATATGTTTAATTCCTTAGCTATCTGTCTCTGTGATTTCCCACATGCATGCAAAGCAACAATAGCACCTCGACAATCACTCTTAAGTTGTTTTTTAGCACACATTATATAAATTTTATTTACACCACTTTCTGTAAAAAAAAAAAAAAAATCAAGAAATTTACACAACAGTGAAATCTGACAAATTTGAGACACAGCCACCCGCAACGAAGGCTACCAGAACACTAATTTGAGAATGCGTTGGATAGCTCTCATATCAGCGAGCAACCTCAAAGTTACCAGATGTCGCTAGAACAAATAGAAAGTGAATTACGTGTCTCTGAATATTAAGGGAAAATATTGTATTTTCTTGAGTGATCGGATACTTTTCGCGGGCACTGTACAGTATTTCCATCTCATAATTGTAAGGTTAGTGAAAAATTCACTTAATTTAGAGCTAGCATTTTTGGGGTCTTGTGGCATCATTGTTTGGGCACTCTTGTGGCATCATTTTTTTGGGGCGCTCTACTCGTTTGTTGAATGCGGCACTTACAGGGCGTGGTCTTATAGAGAACTCTGTTGCAATTCAGTTTGGTTGTTTAGATACAAGATTGTTGCATCGTGCAATGGTGCACGTTGTGTTGTTGTTGCAAGGTTTAGAAGGAAGACCATAAATAGTGCCCCTTTTGTTTTTTATCTTAATTTTATGCAACTGAGGCCTAAGGTAGGCTCACATCGAGTCAGCAACCCTGAGGTAGGATCTAATAGGACCTCCAAGTCCGTAAGTTTTTAGTCTAGCTTAACTTGGGCTGTAGGTTAAACTCTCCCTTCAGAGCTTGGCCGTTCACGGCTCAGCTGGGATTCTGAACCCAATAAAAATACAAAAAATAACATGGACCTTCGAAACTGGATTCTAGCCCAAGACTGAGTCAGTGACTATTTTCCGGCAAAGTTCTGATTGTGCAAATTGTAGCCCAAGTTAGGCCTAGACGGGTTGAACATAATTGAGTTAAGGTTCCAGGGTAGAAAGTTTGGTCGCCCAATTCCGAAACTTGGCCACTCGTCTGTCGTTGTTTTGGGCCTACATTTTGACCGGTTTGGTTAATTTTGGTTTATTATTCGTAGACGAAGGTTGCAGACTTCAGTGCGCCAGTTACTTGGGTGGAAAATTTGGTATTCCATACTGGTGGTTGGTCAGTACCCAGAGCCGGCCCTAACAAGTGCGGGGCCCTAGGCATTTTGATAATACGGGGCCCCACTCCAGAAAGGATTTTAGTTCATAGTAAAAAGGCAAAAAAATAATCTGAAGTGCTATACATTTATTGTAGACATGTGTCTAATAATATTAAGAATAACAAAAAAAATGCTTTCATTAAGAATACTAACAAAATACCATACTTTATAAATTTATAATATATTTTAAAGGTTAATTTTTCTAACCTTCCTTTCTGAAAATTCCATTAAAAGGGGTTCAAAATTTAAACCCCTTGCTTCTTCATGTTCAATTGACAATATTCCAAGGTTATTTAGCCTATCTTGGCCCATATTAGACCTCAAGCAGTTTTTAATTAATTTTAATTTTGAGAAGCTTCTTTCTCCTCATGCTACCGTCACAGGAATTGTTAAAAATATTCTTAGAGCAATGGTTTTATATTTCATTAAAACTGTCCTTAATTTTCCCCTTTCCTATGACAGCCGGCGTGAGTCGGGGAATCTGGTGGAAGCGAAATATATAAAAATTTATTTGCCCAGCCCCGCTGGCAGCGCGGGCCCTAGGCGGCTGCCTAGCTCGCCTTGCCCTAAGGCGGCCCTGTCAGTACCCCAACCAAGCAATTCAGTTTATTTGAAAAAAGTGAAATTCGAGTTTGATCAGTTTGGTAAAGTTTTTGTCAATTCAGCTTATTTGGCATTGAGCCCAATTGTTGTTTGTATTGAAGATGAGTGCAGCTGAATTGAACAAGCTTAAAAAAAAGGAGAAGCGCCTAGAAAGGTCTAATTACAAAAGTCATTTCCACTATAGATTCTGCCATAGAGCAAGAGGATTTAAGCTTAGTGACTGCGCAGCTTTCCATATTAGAAACTAAAAAGGTTGCTCCAAGCGAAGTAAATGTTAAAATTGAGGCTCTTATAGAAGAGGATGAAATAGAAATAACATAATTTACTTTGAAGAGATTATTGATGATATAATTAAAGTACAGTATGCCACAGAGCAAAAGAGTTTAGGAGCTCAGTACAGTTAGAGACCAGGTCTAATAATGAGACACAACCTCCAACAAATCGTGTTTGTGAAGTCAAGGTTAGCAAATCTGCAGTTCAATTACCGAGGCTTGTACTCAAAACATTTTATGGGAGTATTCAGGAATGGCAAGGATGAGCAGACGGTTTTCAATCAGCAGTTCATTCTAGTCAAGTGTTAAGCGCGGTGGAGAAGTTTAATTATTTGCAGTCCCTCTTGGAAGGGGAGGCAGCAAAAAACAATAGCAGATTAGCATTAACAGAGGCTAATTATAATGTGGCTTGGGATATATTAAAGAAACGGTTTGGTAAGCCAGAGATCTTAATTAAAAGCCACCTCCACGAACATTTAGTTATACCTCCTGTTAATAATCCCAATAGTGTCAAGGAGTTACGGGATTGGGTTTAGAGATGGTTGCTATGAAGTTGGCCTCCCTTGGAAGGAATCTTGCAATCCCAGTTCAAACCTTCAGCTAGCTAATATGAGGTTGGAGACTTCATTGCACATGTTAAGAAAAAATGAGTTGTTAATTGAACACAATGAGGCCATCCTAAGCTATGTAAAGCAGGGCTATGCTGAAAGGGTGTAAGGTGAGCTGGTGAGCCAGGAGGCACATTATCTGCCACACCATGCAGTGGTACGGCGAGACAAAACTACCACCAAACTGAGGGTCGTTTTTGTTGGCTCAGCCAAGGACAAAGGTGGTGTGTTCTTGAATAATTGTTTGGATGCTTGGCCAAATTTAAATGTAGATTTCATAGAATAGAATAACCTTTATTAATAATAAAATAAATACAGTAGTCTTTTTACAATTTACAATTTTTACAATGACATAAATAATTGTGAAGCTCGACTACTTATTTTTTTTATTTTTTTATTTGGCCCTTAAGCTTTAGGCTTTACTGGGCTCTTATTAAAAATAAGCAGCTAGCCGTTATAAATTAATAATAATAAAATAAATAAATAAGTAAATAAGTATTATTAATAGTTAAAGCCTGTATTTCAATATTAAACAATATTAATGGACAATATTAAACATTATTAGTGGACATTAATCCAAGATTTTTGTTAGTATCCCATTATTAAACGGGATCTCCTTGTTACTGAGATTCAGGTTCGGTAGAGTAGCATTGACTGCAGATGTGAAGCAAGCCTTTTTGCGGATGAAGTTAAAACCAGAGGACAGAGATGCAGTAAGGTATCTGTGGGTGGATACGAAAGACTTGTTGGAAAATGAACCTAAGGTTCAGCCATATAGAATGAAGTCGGTGTTGTTTGGCCTCAGCTCTAGTCCATTTCTGTTGGCAGCTACTATGCAGTACCATTTTAAGAAATATTCTAAAGTCTATCCTAACACTATTGAACACATCGGAAAATTTTTTATGTTGATGATTTGCTGTGTTCCGTGGATAAAACAGAAATGGCTAAACAGATATTCAGGGAGGCTAGAGCTAGAATGAGGGAGGCTGGCATGGAGCTTAGAAAATGGCAGACCAATCATTCTCAATTACAACATTTCTCTCCTCAAACGGTAAAGCCTCAGCCACCTCTCATTTATATGACTTGTGGTTGCCTTCGCAAAATATGCATTCCTTGATTCCCTTTAATTTATTCTCAGAGGATGCATGTAGAGCTGACACTGTACCTGGGATATTCCTTTTTGTAGAAACTTTGGTGCTGTGCCTGCCTTTGTTCCCTTGTTTAACATCCAACTGTGAAAACTCAATTCCCTCTCGTCTTGCTAATTCTGTGCCTAAAAGACTTAACATCTGCTGAAGGGGGATGTACACATGTTCTGTAGAGTGCCCCCCTACTTACTTCAAGCAAAATTGAGCTAGGCAATTTAGACTCCAGTATAGTGACCAACATTATACCATACCTTTCCATTCCTACACCCAAGTTGTCCAGGGACCTAGTTCTAACTTCAAATTCATCATATAACTGCCGTAACTCCTTGACACTATTGGGATTATTAACAGGAGGTATAGCTAAATGTTCGTGGAGGTGGCTTTTAATTAAGATCTCTGGCTTACCAAACCGTTTCTTTAATATATCTCAAGCCACATTATAATTAGCCTCTGTTAATGCTAATCCTGCTATTGTCTTTGCTGCCTCCCCTTCCAAGAGGGACTGCAAATAATTAAACTACTCCACCGCGCTTAACACTTGACTAGAATGAACTGCTGATTGAAAACCGTCTGCTCATCCTTGCCATTCCTGAATACTCCCATAAAATGTTTTGAGTACAAGCCTCGGTAATTGAACTGCAGATCTGCTAACGTTGACTTCACAAACACGATTTGTTGGAGGTTGTGTCTCATTATTAGACCTGGTCTCTAACTGTACTGAGCTCCTAAACTCTTTTGCTCTGTGGCATACTGTACTTTAATTATATCATCAATAATCTCTTCAAAGTAAATTATGTTATTTTCTATTTCATCCTCTTCTATAAGAGCCTCAATTTTAACATTTACTTCGCTTGGAGCAACCTTTTTAGTTTCTAATATGGAAAGCTGCGCAGTCACTAAGCTTAAATCCTCTTGCTCTATGGCAGAATCTATAGTGGCAATGACCTTTGTAATTAGACCTTTGTAGGCGCTTCTCCTTTTTTTTTAAGCTTGTTCAATTCAGCTGCACTCATCTTCAATACAAACAACAATTGGGCTCAATGCCAAATAAGCTGAATTGTCAAAAATACTTAACAAAACTGATCAAACTCGAATTTCGCTTTTTTCAAATAAACTGAATTGCTTGGTTGGTCTAATTGGCAAAAATACTTAACAAAACTGATCAAACTCGAATTTCGCTTTTTTCAAATAAACTGAATTGCTTGGTTGGGGTACTGACCAACCACCAGTATGGAATACCAAATTTTCCACCCAAGTAACTGGCGCACTGAAGTCTGCAACCTTCGTCTACGAATAATAAACCAAAATTAACCAAACCGGTAAAAATGTAGGCCCAAAACAACGACAGACGAGTGGCCAAGTTTCGGAATTGGGCGACCAAACTTTCTACCCTGGAACCTTAACTCAATTATGTTCAACCCGTCTAGGCCTAACTTGGGCTACAATTTGCACAATCAGAACTTTGCCGGAAAATAGTCACTGACTCAGTCTTGGGCTAGAATCCAGTTTCGAAGGTCCATGCTATTTTTTGTATTTTTATTGGGTTCAGAATCCCAGCTGAGCCGTGAACGGCCAAGCTCTGAAGGGAGAGTTTAACCTACAGCCCAAGTTAAGCTAGACTAAAAACTTACGGACTTGGAGGTCCTATTAGATCCTACCTCAGGGTTGCTGACTCGATGTGAGCCTACCTTAGGCCTCAGTTGCATAAAATTAAGATAAAAAACAAAAGGGGCACTATTTATGGTCTTCCTTCTAAACCTTGCAACAACAACACAACGTGCACCATTCCACGATGCAACAATCTTGTATCTAAACAACCAAACTGAATTGCAACAGAGTTCTCTATAAGACCACGCCCTGTAAGTGCCGCATTCAACAAACGAGTAGAGCGCCCCAAAAAAATGATGCCACAAGAGTGCCCAAACAATGATGCCACAAGACCCCAAAAATGCTAGCTCTAAATTAAGTGAATTTTTCACTAACCTTACAATTATGAGATGGAAATACTGTATATACACCTTAACTTAATATATACACGCAATGCTGCATCAATCAGCCTAATCATCATATCGCCTTGGGACAACAATGGCTCTTCCTCTTCTAGATTTTCTAACACTTGTTCTTCCTTATATAATATACTGCACGTCTGCACCCTTGTTTGGGGAAACTCCGCTAACAACGCATTAAATGGTATCTTTGTCATCCAAAAACTAGCAATAAGGTTATTATCTGATGCTGATTTCCTTGATCACTCTAGTGCATTATTTAAAGAGCTAAACCTACTAAAGCTCAACGATATAACCAAACTGGCACATTTTATTTTTATTTACAAGTGTAAGAACAAAATCATTAATTTGCAAAGGGTAAATAGATATTTTGTAACTCATCAAGAAATCCACTCGTATCAGACCAGAAATAGATCAAAGCTTGTTATACCTCAATTTAAATTGTCTTCATCTAAAAAACTACCAATTTTCATTGGATTGAAACTATGGAATGACTTGCATGCCGATATAAAAAATATGGTGAATGTAAATTTGTTTTAAACCAAGTTGAAATCCCGATTAATAATGGCATACTAACAAAAATCTAGGATTAATGTCCAATAATGATGTTTAATATTGTCCATTAATATTGTTTAATATTGTAATACATGTTTTAACTATTAAAAATATTTATTTACTTATTTATTTATTATTATAAATTTATAACAACTAGCTGCTTATTTTCAATAAAAGCCCAGCAAAGCCTAAAACTTAAGGGCCAAATTAAATAAAATAAATAGCCGAGCTTCACAATTATTCATGTCATTGTAAATTGAAAAAAAATATTTATTTTATTATTATTAATAAAGGTTATTCTATTCTATTCTATTCTATATAAACTTCATTTTGCCGCGAGATAAACTTTAAACGTGCACAATTTCATACAAAATATGTTGAAGCGAAATTTTTAAGGCAGTGAGAGCATAACATTTACTTTAAACTTACGAGGCACTTGAAATTTAAAATCAACTTTACAGATATAAAACTGTGAGAAAACTTAATAATGAAAAAAAGAAATCCAAAATATGAAATTCGTCTGACATGCAGCCAAATTTTAGAGAAGTCTTTTTATTGTCGTTTGTGCAATCTCATATTTATAGTTTATATCATTAGGAAAAATTATTAAAATGGTAAAAAGTCTTAAGGACACTGAAATTCAATTTGCCTGGCGCTAACAAGTCACGACCCGGCCCTGAAAATAAATCTCAAAAAAGAGCGCAGTTTATTTTTTATTTTTTTTAATTATAGTTATTTTTCTACAAATACGAGAGTTTGGCTGTTTATAAGATATATTTTCTCCGTACAAATACTTGATTTTAGTTTGTAGAATATATATATATATATATATATATATATATATATATATATATATATATATATATGGAGAGAGAGAGAGAGAGAACAGAAATCGTGCTGAGGTTTGTACGAGCTTATCAGCTTTTAGAGACGGGCAGTGGTGGGCACAGCTAACCGAAAAGTTAGCTTCGATAACCGCTGAACCGCTAACTCAAAACTTAACTTCGATAACGCTAAACCGATAAACCGCTAAAAAATTTAGCGGAAACTAACGATAACCGCTAACCGCTAACTTTTATTATATGAATTCAGCTTCGGTTTGGTTTTTTGGCTCTAAAACCCATAAAGAGAGCTGAAATTTTAATATGTTGCAGCTTAGACATAGAGCTTTCCAAAAAGGTATAGCATGCCAAGATCAGATGATCAAGGTGTACTTAAATAATTAAATGAACAAATGAAATTAAACATTAGTTTACATTCAACATACAGTTCATTTACAGTACAAAAAGTATTAAACGAATTAAAAATATTAAGAAATAAAAATACACAAAAAATAACTTTAATAATCTAATAATGCATTCACTCTGGCTTGGCCTCCTGCTCCTTCTCCATCGCCTCGACGTGATGCTGGTTGCCCTTCACGAACATCAGCCTCTCAAAGTTGGCATCTGACAGGGTGGCTCTCTTGGCGCGCAAGATGTCCTTGCCTATGGAGAACAGGCGCTCAACTGTAGCACTGGATGGGATGGCTGTGTTGTACTTGATGAACAGGTCGATCAACACTTGCTCACCCAAGAAGGCGACGTCAGTCAGGACCTCCTTCGAGCCGGCCTCCAGCCATGTCTTCACCAAGATCTGTCCCTTGGACTTCAGTGACCTGTGGCTCCTGCTCACCTGGGGCTGAGTGATGCTGCTGAAGAAGTCATCTTCCTCATCCTCATTGCTGGTGGTGCAGCTGGTGCTGCTGCCCTCCTCAATGGTCTCCCTCAGGGCTGTCTCCACGCCGGTCTTCATGGCCTTCTTTACCCTGCTGAGCTGGCTGTAATTATGCTTCTCCAGCCAGAACAGGCGAAACCTGGGGTGGAAGGCAGCGGCCAGCTGGCACTCCTGGTCTTGTAGGAGGGGCCCAAACCTTTTGGTGATGCCTGCCAGTATCGCGTCTACCAGAGGACTGCAGTACAGGAGGCCTTTGGACTTGGCGTCCTTCAACCTCATGACGGCAGCCGCTACAGTTGGCAGAAGGCTCCCGAGATAGGCCTGGTCCTCCCCCTGGATCTTATCCAAGGCCTTGGCAACAATGGACATCACCTGGGCGTACTCCTTCAAGAAGCCGACCTCAGAATCAGTGAAGGTCTGCAGCTTCAGCTGCATCATCACCCTGTGGACAGCTCCCCTCTTCTTCTCCAGCAGGTTGTTGAGGACAACAACAGAGTCATAGGTGGAGTTCCATCTGGTACTGTTGGGGACCACCAGCCTCCTCTTCAACTCGTCCAGAATGCTGTCTGCCGACACCGTGCTGCGGCTCTGCTGGTTCCACAGCTACTGTGCCTTGGACATGGTATTCCTGTAGGCCGACTTGAACGGAGCGCTGTCAAGCGCCTTGTCGGCATCCACGCTGGCTACCAAGTTCAAGGTGTGGGCTGCGCACCTCATGTGCACTGGCAGGTTGTGGCCCAGGCCGCTGGACTCTTCAAAGGCGGCCTCAACAGAGATGTACTCCACCTCGTCCACAGCCCCATCCCCGGGATCCACGTCCATGTCCACATCCTCGACGCCCCCCACGTCCGGATCGGCAGCAGGCTCAGGAATGTCTGGCAAGAGTTCAGCTTCTGTGCCAAACTGTACAAACGCCTTGACGAAGTTGCTGCCGTTGTCCGTCGTGGTCCTGGTCACCTTGTCCCGCAGGTGGAACTTGTAATGGGTGTCCACCATACCATGGCCTCGGCGAGAACATCAAAAGTGTGACGCCCTCTGAGCCGAGAGCAGGCCAGGACGGCATACTGTCTCGTGCGGGTCTTGGGGTCCAGCCAGTGTGCCGTCATCCCCAGGTACGACCTGTTGTGGGCCGACCAGCAGTCCGCGGTGGTCGCCACCAAGGGGACATCCTTCAGCAATCTGTAATTAAAAATTATAAATTGTAAAGAGACATAAGTTGTAAAATTAAAAATATATAATTAAGTAATGACTATGTCTATCTATATTTATTAATTTTAATAAGCAAATCATATGATATGATTTGCTTAAGGGGACCATCTGACGTATTTTGGGAATAAGCGAAAAAATGTGGAATTCGGGTTTTTTCGCTCATCAACAGAGGCAACATGGCAACTAGATCGTGGAGGTGGGAGTACAGAATTTGGCGGAAAATTGACTTAGATTTGGCTAACAAAAATCAAACTTATTTTATGCAAAAACTTATTATTATATTATATATATATTATAATATATAGATTATATTATAGATTAATCATAGTCAAGATAAAATCGTATGAAAAAAATATGAAATACCATTAATAATAATTTAATAAACTTTTATAAATTATAAATACCTTATAAGATACTCCTCCAGCTGGTTATGACTGGCCAAGATCCTCCTGCCCAGGGTGCGGCGGGACATCGACGTCTTGCTGGGGTTCAGCGGGACATCGACGTCTTGCTGGGGTTCAGCGTCTTGATCAAGCTGACAAAGGTGGGGGACTCCACTACATGCAGCGGTAGCATGTTGCAGACGAACAGGTCCACAATCCTTGTGTCCACCACAGACTGACGGACGCCAGTGCCAGCAGCTGATTGGCCAAACGCCTCACCAATGGTGGGCTGGCGTATTTTCTTTGCAGGTGGCTGCGACGACTGACTGCTGCTCCTGCTACTGGTACTTCTACCAGAAGATTGCCTGTGTTTCCCACGGGAAGAGCCGGCCTTGATCCTCTCCTCAAACTGGATGGCATGCGCTGGGTGGTTCCTCTTGACATGCGACTTCAAGTTGTAGAGGCTCGACGCGTGTCCCTTGATGGTGGTCTCCTTGGGCTGGCACAAGACGCACCGGAAATACAAGAGGTTGGCGTTTCTCTTATCCCTTGACATAAAGACAAAGTAGCCCTCCAGGTGGGGCCACGGGTACTGAGACTCCTGGTTGGGCTGGTCCTGGCGGACCTGGCCATCAACAGGCCCAACATCCTCAGGCGGAACCAAAACGTCTTCACTTTCCATTGCAATAACTTGTAGACTCGGTAAACTGACGAAAAATATGCTTATGATAACGTACGCTGTCGCTGACACTGTAAGACTGTAACGTCGTAAGTGAACTGAACTGCAGAATTACACAACGCTGCTCAGCTGCTGCTGCGTCGACCAATCACGTCTTGTGTTTACACGTAGTCAGCCAATAGCGTGCCAGACTGACTGTTGCAGACACGCTCAGAACAGACTGGAATAAACATGTATGATTTTAGGGTTAGCGGACTTAAAGTTAGCGGAACTAAATTTAGCGGAAGCTAATTGGTCCGCTAACGGTTCTCAAAGTTAGAGGAAACGCTAATCCGCTAACGGAAAAGTTAGCTTCGCTAATTAACGGTTAGCGGATTAGCGGAACCGTGCCCACCACTGGAGACGGGTATGGTGTGCTAAACAAAAAGGAGGTTTCAGTTTTAGTTTGATTAGCTTAATCGTAAACTTTGGAAGATATTAACATACAATAAATCGTCTGAAATATGTATGAAAGATTGGAAAACACCTGTTCTAAATTTACACCTTCCTGCCAGAAGCTCTTATCACGATGTGGATCCCTTGGGAACAAGCACAATAGCGCCTGGACAATTCACTTGTGTGCCATTTCGGTTCGCGCAGTGTGTGTGTGTGTGTGTGTGTGTGTGTGTGTGTGTGTAGCATAAAAACAAGAAGTTTCTAATAGAAAATGGGATGTTCGTTATAAACCCCTTTAATTAATTAAGGAAGACTTATGTAATTGAATAATTGGAGGTGTTTTTAGTTCATGAGGAAAATTAAGCTTAGACGAAGTTCAAATACAAGTTAGGAGAAGATTGAGAAATAAATTAATTACAAAAACTTACCTAATATTACTTTCAAATACAATTTTTATTGTGTGGAAGGATGAACACCTGGGTTTGTAGCATACCGACTTCCTTCACACGAAATCGAACCCAAGGCTGGAGGATTCGTAGTTGCAATGATAACCAGTACACCACTGAGAAGGATATATATATATATATATATATATATATATATATATATATATATTGCTTTTCTGAGGTAGATAAGGGAATGCTAGTTTAATTAAATACGTGAGTCATTATTTTGTGGAAAATTCTGAGTATTTAAGATTTTGTAGAAGTTTATTAGCTTTTTTTTTATAGTATTTTAAGAACCCAACCTTTCAACGCAAAACTATATTAGAGATATTCGTGTATTGTTTGGGGTGATAACGGGGTGTGTTCATTAGACATTCCAATCTTTCTGCGAGAAAATAACTTAAACGTAAACAATGGTAGAAATTTGACCAGAAAGAGTGTACAGAGTTCATCTGAGATACCCATGCGGATGGGGTGAGGCCGTCCCAACTTCTCTCCTAAGAGAGAGAGAGAGAGAGAGAGAGAGAGATGTGAATTAGAAAATGGAAATCAGAATGAAGGGGGTGTAAATTAAAAATTAAATGAAACGAAGAACTATCAAACTAATTATCGTTTATTTAATTCCAGACTTCATAAATTCAAGTTTAAAATTATGAATCCGCAATTTTAAAAATTAAATAATTGTACAGCCAAAATAAATTAAAAATTGAAAGCGAAAAATTTTACGTCAGAACCAAAAATAATAATTGCCACAATAAAATTAGTATTAATTAAAAGTAAAACCAGAACTAAGACTGAAAGGTAATAAATAAATAATAATAATAATAATAATAATACTAAATATATATATAATATATATATACCGCTTCCCGTTCATGAGCGAAGCTAAGCGACATTGGGTCTGGGTAGTAGTTGGATGGGAAACCGTCCTCCGCGTCCAGATTATGTAGCGGCCCCTGATTCGGATCCCTCGTTAAGTTGTAGGTCCCATCCGTCATATGATCTTAGATGTTGCGAAGGAGGTTAACGACCCTAATCATTCATATATGTGTGTGTGTATATATATATATATATAAGCAAACAACCACAGGGAAAAGGAAACACAAAGTCCGAGCGCTTTCGTGATATATTCACATTATCGGACTTTGTGTTTCCTTTTCCCTGTGGTTGTTTGCTTATTAATAAGATCACGTGTTATTTTGTGATTTTAGTGCATATATATATATATATATATATATATATATATATATATATATATATATATATATATAATGTATATGGTGTGACCTAAACTAATTTCATAAATAATGATTTTTTGATGTTTGTGTAAAAACTAAAATAAAGAGAACAGTTTTGTGTTTGATATGAAAATTTTGTTTGCAAAAAATCGTGTAAACCCTCCCCACGGAAAAAAGTCCATCTAAAAAGCGTGTAATTAAGGAAGACTTATGTAGTTGAATAATTGGAGGTCTTCATTTATTATTATTATTATTATTATTACAGGATTCTAATAAAACCTTAACAAGATTCTGTATTTATATATATATATATATATATATATATATATATATATATATATGGGGTGAGAAGAGATGACCGTGTGTTACTATAAAGGTCATGCGAATTTTAGTCATTTTGCGATGAGAGAATTGGTTTTTAGTCGTTCAAAACTGTCCCTTTGTTGTTATAATATATATATATATATATGTCTTCCATTCAAAGTTTCATTAAATTAGTTTTAACCAGAGATGGGAAATCGGATCGGATTCGAATCGATAATCGGAATTAATCGATATTTTTTGAGAAATCTGAATCGAAAAAAAATTCGAATCGAAAAACGGACGCGGATCTAAATCGAAATTTTAATCCGAATCGAAAAGAAACGATGAATCGGAATTCGAATTCAAATCGATAAAAAATATGGATCCGGATTTTAAAAATTTGGTTATAACTTATAAATAACTTATAAGGCTTATTAACGTTTCCGGTTTCACCACAGGTAAAGACTGACCTTTCCGAGAATATGTTTGCTCGGACAAAAATCATACTAATCCTATACTCCATCCATTAAGGTGCTAATCCTAATCCTTAAATTTTGGTATTGTCCGAGAGTGACAATTTCACACGCTCCTCAAAGAAATAACCTTTTGCCTTCGAACATTGAAAATATCTTAGTTGTCAGGGCTAATTTTAATTTGTAAATTTGTATCTATACAGTGGATATATTTCTTAAAGTATTATTATGATATTTTAATTTTTATGTATGCTATAATTAATATTTCTTGTATATATGAGCCTTAATTGTTTAATAAATTAGCTTATATGAATGATTCTTTTTTGCACCTTATTAAGAGTAAATCTAAAGTTATTACTTGATCGTTAATAGACTGAGAATTATCTGTATTATTTATTAAAAATGAAACTTATTAATAATAGCCACCCCTTGACTAAAACAACGATGATAGGAATAATTTTATTAAATGAACTCATAAAAATCAAGAAAAATTAGACCTGGATCCGAATCGGATTCGAATCGGATCGAAATCGAAAAAGAAATAATCCGAATCGGAAAAAAATTCGAATCGATAAAAACCGAAAAATTTGAATCCGAATTCGAATCTATATTTCGAATTGCGTGAAAATCGGATTCGAATTTGAATCGAAAAAGATTTCGATTTCCCATCCCTGGTTTTAACTGCAAATTTCGATTTCCATTTCCTTAAGAATTCATTGTAACTGTGAGCCAGGATGGCACCTCGCTTTCGACATCCTCGTAGTGTCCCTTCCAAATTTCGCGCCTAAAAATTTCATGTTTTTCTCTTTTCGTGGGAGTCAGTTTGAGCCTGAAATTATCGTTTGTTCCATCTTTCTTCGTAAGGTTTCATTAGTTTCGGTAGTCTAGACTCAATATTTCGTTCGTTCGGAGAGAAAATATTGCAAAATTGATCGCGCCGTCTTGTGGGTCAGTTTTCTTTTCCTTTCGTCTTTCCCACTGTTATTCGTCTCAGCTCAGCTTTCTGTGTTTAGTTTTTTGTGTTTACATTTTCTGATTTAGCGGAAATTGTGATATTAATAATAAAAATAGGAATTAAGTAATAAAATAATAATGTAAATGAATTATTTTAGTTGTGTAAAGAGATTCTGACATGCATTTTTTTATACGATAAAGTTTAAAAAAGTTTGAGCGTAAAATTGAAATGCATTTCCAGGTAATAAAAATATATAGGTATATATATATATATATATATATATATATATATATTAGAGAATTCTAAGAAATTCAATGTACATGTTAATTGAAATAGGGAAATTATTTTTGTAAACTTACGGCTAGTGTGAGTTACGTTAGCATGTCTCAGGATTTAGAGCACATATTTTGCGTCATCTGAAAATTATTATAATTTTTTTATTTTGAAATACAGGAATTGGTGTAGTAAATTCTTTTGATATATTAATTTCTGTTTTTACTTTTTTATATATTCATTCATTTTTATTTATATAAGTGTGCCGAGTTTTCTCTATTTGTCCTTACATTTCACTGACAGTGGTTACATTTTTTATTCTGAATTTAGAATTTATTGCAACAAGTGGTGTTTTGGGTTGACATTTTAATTTGGGCATTAAAAAGTAAAGGGATAAATAAATTATAATAGATAATAAAAGGTAAATCATGACAATATATACTAATATCTGATAATACTATGTTTTGTATGATTATATATAATTAATATAACTATATATTTTCCGTTCTATTATTTGATCGTATATATATATATATATATATATATATATATATATATATATATATATATCCATTAATTCATAGACAGAACGTTGTATTGGTGTTTGATTTATTCCTTGAACACGAATATATCCATAATATAAATAAAAAAATAAAATAAATGGTGGTATTTAGCAACTCTCCCTAATAAGGAATACCTGAACAATTAAAATGCTATCTGGCAGCTCAGCAGCCAAATGGCTGAATATATGGAATAATTAAATACATGGCGATATCTGGCAACTCAGCCAACTGGCTGATTAGGGGCCTATAAGAGAGCGTCGGGCGGATGAAGGAGTCATATGAGCTTGGCTGGCAGTCAAGTGAACACCCTTTCTCTGGGTTCCCTCCTGTGGGTCTCTCCACCTTCCTCTCTCTCTCTCTTTCCCTTTCTGCCCCTTTGAGGGGTGAGGCCTTCCCACCTGCTCCCCCAAAGAGGCTCCCTTAGGTTAGGTATGCCCCTTTGGGGGGTTCAGCTTGGTGGATAACTCCAGGTTGCATACCCCTTGCAGCCCCATTTTGGGGTTGGCAACAAAGGTTGGCACTCCCCTTTGGGGGGTTCAGCTTGGGGGATAACTCCAGGTTGCATACCCCTTGCACCCCATTTTGGGATTGGCAACAAAGGGGGTGGGGTTGGCTCCAATGCGGGTGGGGTGCCTTGCAACAAAGGGGGTGGAGTGCCACCAGTGGGGTGGGGTGGCACCCTTGCAACATTATGCAACACTATGTAATTGCATTTGCACTCTACCTTTTTGCGACCATACTACTGGACTTTGCGATTTAATAATCTTTTGTAAACGTGGCACCACGGAAAATCCTCGAGGGAAGCAGTTCGTGCCGCACCTTTCTAGTGGTTAGTCAATCAAATTGGGTTCTCTTTCGTTTTACGACTCTCTAAACAAGTGTTGTGTTAAGGATTTGATTCTCTAATTACTCTGTAGTGTAAAAGAAATCTAGTATTTTAAAAATGTTTCCAAACCTTGGAAATAAAGGCTACAAAGGAAAACTCGTAATTTATATCCTTCCAAGAAAAAGCATTCCCGTCTCTCAACGGACCGAGAGAGAGAGAGAGAGAGAAGACGCCATTGAAGCAAGGGTATAAAGTGTTGTCCCGGAACCTCGCAGTCAGATTAATTAAACGGTATGAACTTCCTTGTTGGTGCGAGGAAGCGACATACTGAGAATACTTTAAAGGATATCGTCATATCCGACATATATATGCTTTGTAACCTTGTAAATGTTTCATGTGTCGACCTCTCTTCACACGGAAGTCAGGCTGGTGGCCTCTCCTCTAGACCTGATTTAAAGTAGGATAGAATTACTATCCTGAGCTTCCCACCTCACATGGCTAAGCACACCCAGCTCATCTGAAACCGTCCTGAGCCAGGTGTCTGATCTTCTTTTAAAGACCTGAATTTTTTACAGCTGCGATGTTTTGATGTCTCTGGGTAGCTGGTTGAATGGTCTTGGCCCTCTGACATCAAAGTTCTTTTCTTTCCGAGTTGAAGCTGTCTTTGTCTGGCTTTTTGTTCGGGAACACTACACATTATCGAGGTTCAGTTCAAGGTTAGACATTAGTTTTTCAATTATTATTCACATCAAAGAAACCTTCTATGCATATAAATATTATCTTCCATTGTCTCAAATCACTCTAAAAAGAAGTTTTGAAGACAAGACCATTTCTTCTATCTAATGAAGTTATGTATCATTAAAAACAGTCATTATATCATCTGACAAGAAGCTTTGATGCCCAGAAGAAGGAAAACCTCCCCTAGAATTGACCCTAAAAAAAAAGTTAAGTTCTAAATTTAGGTTTTATTTTGAGTGTATATACAGGGTGTCCCAGAATTAACTATCTATTTCAATGAAATCGGACAAATTTTTTAAAAACACTTTTATTTATGTTTATCATGTTTAATATGTGTTAAAAATGTATACCTTATGAACCTTATGTTGTTTCGTGTGTTGGTCTCTCTTCACACGGAGGTCAAGCTGGTGGCCCCGCCTCTAGGTCTGGCCTGGTGGAGGAGCGAGTTACTTTCTTGCGCTCTCCACCGTACATAGCCAGGCACGCCCGGCTCATCTGGTACTGTCCTGAGCCAGGCATCCAGTTTTTTCTTGAAGACTTCAACTTTGACCCCCGTTACGTTTCTGAGGTCCTTAGGAAGCTGGTTGAAAAGTCTTGGCCCCCTGACAACCAAGCTATTTTCCTTCAGGGTTGAGGAGGTCCCTTGTCATGCTTTTAATTTGGGAACACTACACATTCTGCCTTTCCTATTTTCCAGTGTTGTTTGAATGGTAATTGGGTTTAGTTTTAGGTTTGGTACCAGTTTTTCGATCATTTTCCATATGTAGATTATGATGTACCTCTCTCTTCTTCTTTCCAGTGAGTACAGATTTAGTTTACGTAGTCTTTCCCAGTAGTTGAGTTCTTTGCAGCCATCAATCTTGGCTGTGAAATGCCTTTGCGTTTCTTCTAGTTTATTAGTTTCTTCCTTTTTATATGGGGACGTCAAAACTGAGCAGTATTGAAGTTTTGGTATAATCAGTGTTTTTAGCAGGGGAATCATTACTGTCCTGTCCCTTCTCTTGAACGTTCTTAGAACCTGTCCGGCGACTCTTTTTGCTTTATTTATCGCTATCTGATTTTGTGTTTCGAATTTCGCATCATCTGTCATTATTATCCCGAGATCAATCGCTTTCATGCTTCTCTGAATTTCCTGTCTATCTGGAGCATAATATGCAGTCTGTTTAAGTTCTTCTTTTCTACCATATCTCAAGAGCTGAAATTTATCGGCGTTGAATGACATGTTGTTGTCTTCTGACCATTTGTATATTTTGTTCGTGTCCCTCTGCAAGGCCTCCGTCATGTACATCGCTGATTTTTCTGCTGATCTTTGTATCGTCTGCAAAGGATGTTACTATACTATTGCTGTTTACTCCGCTGTCTATGTCTGTTAGCATTATAATGAACAGGAGTGGGGCCAGTACTGTCCCTTGTGGTACTGAGCTGCGTACTTCCGATTCTTTCTCTTTCAGAACCCTATTAATAATGAATACACAAGAACGCATCTTTGTTGTAACATCCCGTATCAAAGGAATGCAATGTAATGAAATCAGAGAAAAATTTACAAGAAGATTCCACAGAACCGGTCCTACAGACAAAGCGATTCGTGAACTTGTGAACAAATTTAAAAGAACTGGATTCGTACACGACGAGGTGGGACGAGGACGCCCAAGGACAGCACGTAACAGTACCGAACAGGTACGACAATTGTTTGAGGATGAACCAACAACTTCGGTTAGGGAGGCCGGTCGAAGACTCAACATATCCAAGACAACAGTTCATAGAATCGTGCGTTCGACACTGATGAAAAAGGCTTATCACATTCAAGTAAATAAAGTTTTGACTTATGATTTATAAATCTATTTGTTTTTGTATCATAATTTAGTAATAAGCACAAAATTATGTCAGTTTTTATTAAATTTGTCCAATTTCATTGAAATAATAGTTAATTCTGGGACACCCTGTACAGTACCGGGTGTCCGAGAATTATCTGTACAATTTTTGGCTGTTATTAAAAGTCAACCATGAAGTGTAGAAATTCCAGTGTTGTCCCATTTTACAGAGAAATTCATTACGTTTTTTCTGATAAGTTTTGACAAATTTTTTCTTTTTTGTACGCGGGTGACAGACATTGATGATTTAAAAGCAAGAATCACAGCTGCTATTGAGCGAATTGATGTGGATATGCTGCAGCGTACATGGCAACATTTGGATTATCGATTGGATGTTTTGCGAATCACTGATGGTGCACATATCGAATGTTTGTAACAACGTTACTTTAATAAAAGAAACTTTTGAAAATACAGATTCTAAATAATCTTGTTTAAGAATTTTACGTGCGTTATCAAGAATTTTATTAAAAGATGAAATTGTACAGATAATTTTCGGACAGACTGGAATTTCTAAAAAACTTGTCAAAACTTGGTATCAGAAAAAACTTAATGAGATTCTCTGTAAAATGGGACAACACTGGAATTTATACACTTCATGGTTGACTTTTAATAACAGCCAAAACTTGTACAGATAATTCTCGGACACCCTGTATATTACGGTGTACCTACCGCTTCTTTCCAGCGAATATACAGATTCAATATACGTAGTCTTTCTCAGTAGTTGAATTTTTTGTAACAATCAGTCTTGGCTGTGGAATTTCTTTATATTTCTTCTAGTTTACTAATTTATTCTTTCTATATAGAGGTGTCGAGACTGGGCAGCATTCCGGTTTTGGTATGATCAGTAAGGGAATCATTACTTCTTTGTCCCTTTTTTAAAGATTCTCCGTATCTGCCTTGTAGTTATTTTTGCCTTGTTTATCGCTATCTGATTTTGTGTCTCAAATTTCGAATCGTCGGTCATTATAACTCCTAAATCTAGTTTTTCTGCTGATTTTTGTATTGCCAGCAAAGGATGTTACTGCACTAGTGTTGGTTACTTCGTTGTCTATATCTGTTAGCATGATAATGAATAGGAGTGGAGCTAACACTATTCCTTGTGGTACTGAGCCATGTACTTCCGACAGTGATGATATTCCTTGGATTTTGACAACTTGCTATCGTTCACTGAGGAAGTTATAGATCCATTTTCCCACTTTGGCCGTTATTCTCATATATTTCATTTTATGTGCTCTTATACCATGATCACACTTGTCGAATGCTTTAGCAAAATTTGTGTATATTACATCATAGTTCTCATTGTTTTCAGGTGTATCAATTATGTTGTTATAATGTTCTATCAGTTGTGATACGCACGATCTTCCTGATCGGAATCCGTGCTGGTTCTTATTGAATCTTTCCTGTGTCCTCAAAAAGGCATACATTTTCTCTCTAATAAATAATTCTTTCAAGTATTTTGGTGGGATGTGATGTCAATGACACTGGTCCTATACCTGCCTGAGATCTGTCTCCTATATATATATATAGGGACAATGTTTGCCCTCTTCAGGATGCTCGGTATTTCTTCTGTGTCTAGCAATCTTCTCCATATCCATTATAGGGATATAGCTATTTCATTCTTACAGGTTTTAATTATTAAGGCGTCCTATTTGTTTGGACCTGCAGTTGAATGTGCTTTCATTTGCCCTATAGCTCGCGTTATATCTTTCGGGGCAAAGTCAAAAGTGTTTTCTTCAAAGAAGGTATTGTGATCAGAGACCACTTTGTCACTCTTTGGGGTACTGAAAACTGATTCATACTAAGCTCTCAGTATTTCAGGTACTTCCTTTAGATTAGTGGTTCCCGACCTTGACTCGCGGGGGTCCTCAAGTCGGGTCGCGAAGGGTCACTATATTCACTATTTCTTAATTCAATTTATATTTATATACATATTTAAATTTTATCATAAGCCTGAGGGTCGGGAGGGCCCGTTGGTGGGCAATTTAGGGTCGCAGCAAAAAAAAAAAGTTGGGAACTACTGCTTCAAGTCGTCGGTTACTTCATTATTTTAAGTTCTTAAGGGCCCCCAATAATAGCACGTTTCTGTTTTTCTTTTAGCAAAGTTCTGGAAGTATTTCGGGTTTTCTTTATTACTTTTACCGCATCTTGTATATTATATATAATATAATACACAAATTTCTTATGGTTCCTTTAATGCTAGTAGTATGACCGCAAAAGGAGATAGTACAATGCAATTGCAAGTGTTGATGAATGTTGCAAAGGGGGAGACTGTTGCAAGAGCTTATGCAACAAGGGGGAGGGGTTATCCCCCAAGTTGCAATGAACTCCCCCAGCAAGCTGGGGAGTCCACCTGACCTCTTTGTGGGAGAAGTTGGGACGGCCTCACCCGCACAAAGGGATATACCTAACCTAAGAGAGGGTCTTTGGGGGTGAAGGTGGGACGGCGTAACCCCCCCAAAGGGGTATACCTAACCTAAGAGAGAAAGGAGAGAGGAGTGTTCGCCTGGCTCCTCCCTAGCGCGTATTGAGAGTTCATCCAAGCGCCCGCTGTCTTATAAGGTCCTAATCAGCCAGTTGGCTTAGAAGGCTTCTTAGAAGGCGTAAATGGCTTGTTCAGGTGTACATTATTAGGGTTGAGTTGTCAGATTGCGCTATTTAATTAATTAAAGCCTATATTCTGGTTTTCCGCCAGTTGGCTCAACCAGCCAGTTGACATAGAAGGGAGGTGTATATATTAGCTTTTCAGCTGCCAGATTGTGCTATTCAGATATTTTTGAGAGTTGGCTTAGAAATCCGTCAGCCGTTTTAGAAGGCAACCATTTTGTATAATTAAATAATAATATCGTTTAAACCAAAAGGATTAAATAAAACACCATTACATCATTCTGTTTATTTAGACGAATTATTGGAATCAATTTCACGAAATATATAGAAAATAAATATACAATCAAACGATGGAATATATTCAATAAAAATTATTAATAATATAAGAAATACGAACGGAGGAATATACAGTGCCCGCGAAAAGTATCCGATCACCCTTGAAATTTGTATTTTTTACATAAAAAACAATGTTTAAATGTATACTAACCTTATATTAGTATTTTGTCATCTGTCCTTTGGTTTGGATGACTTGTTCTAGACGTTTTGGCATGGATTTAATCAAGTTTTGACAAACTTCCACTGATATTTCCTTGCACCATACCTTTTTGATGGCCTCTTGTAATTTTTCGACTGAGCCAGTGTCGTGGCATTCAACCTTATTTTTTATTATTAGCCACAGATTTTCTATCGGATTGAGATCTGGACTATTACCAGGCCAATCCAAAATATCAAATTTATTGTCAGTAATCCATTTTGTCACTATTTTGGCCCTGTGACATGGTGCACCATCATGCATGTATGTTTTTGTCCTTTGGATTGCCATTGCCATTGGAAGTTTATCCTGTAGCATCGCTAAATACCGTGCACCATTCATAGTTGTGTTCTTCGGAAGAAAATATAAGTTTCCACGCCCATAGTAACCGAAACAACCCCAAACCATCACACTTGGAGGGTGTTTCATTGTCTTTAGGGTGTATTTAGGGTCCATCCTATTTGAGCCAATAGGCCGGCGAACCTTTTTTGGACAACTTCTGAATGTCAAAAATGTCGACTCATCGCTAAATAAAACCTTCTTCCAGTCATCAACAGTCCAATGAATGTATTTTTTACAAAATGCGACACGTTTTTTACGCATTTTTTCATTAATGAACGGTTTCTTAGCAGCATGGCGAGATGGTAATCCGAGTTCTTTTTGGAGCCGCTCCTGGATAGTTCGTTCAGAAACACCAGATAACAAATTATTCATATTAAATTTTATTTCTTTCGCAGTTATTGTTGGGTTTTTCAATACTAAACGTTTCATAAGTTTGTCTGTTCGCGAATTTGTTTTTCTCGGTCTGCCAGATCGTTTTTTAGGGACTGGCGTGGTTAGGCCACCATTGTTCTTAGCCCGTGAAACCCATAAATTAACGGTACTTTGGGATATGTTTAATTCCTTAGCTATCTGTCTCTGTGATTTCCCACATGCATGCAAAGCAACAATAGCACCTCGACAATCACTCTTAAGTTGTTTTTTAGCACACATTATATATAAATTTTATTTACACCACTTTCTGTAAAAAAAAAAAAAATATCAAGAAATTTACACAAACAGTGAAATCTGACAAATTTGAGACACAGCCACCCGCAACGAAGGCTACCAGAACACTAATTTGAGAATGCGTTGGATAGCTCTCATATCAGCGAGCAACCTCAAAGTTACCAGATGTCGCTAGAACAAATAGAAAGTGAATTACGTGTCTCTGAATATCAAGGGAAAATATTGTATTTTCTTGAGTGATCGGATACTTTTCGCGGGCACTGTATATATAATCTAATAATATACAAAAAGATGGAATATAACCATCAATATAACAGTACAGGAGAAATATATATATATATATATATACAGTTATATTAAATAATTAAATATATTCAAAATAATAATATTAAATATATTGAAAATAATAATATACAAAACAATGGAGTATGATCATCAACATATTAGGAGAGGAAATATATATATATATATATATATATATATATACACACACAATTATATTAAATAATTAAATATATTGAAAATAAATATACATCAAAATACTTTATGTTCTACTGTGCAAAACACTAAACTCACACGTAATCGAGTTGTATCTCTATACAATAAGTAGCTGTCGTTACGACTTGGAAGATTATTTCAATTGTCGCTATGCAGAGTGAAGAAGCGTTCACGATTGAAAAGCTCGGGTCGGTAAGAAAAAACTCTCGATTGGAAAGGAGTGTTTATAAACTTGTATTTAATAATGACGTGATAGCTAACGATGCCCTCTTTGTGCGTGCTTTTGAGTGTATTCTTCTGTGTTTAAAGATAGCTTACCACCCGAATGTAAAGTGGGCACAAAAATAGTCACATCATTATTGCTTTGCACTACGCGGTAAATACGGCTTAACATTATTTCACCGCTCAAGTCATAAGGATACCTATACTCAATATAAACGGCCTTCATATCGTTCAATACTATTTTTGTGCCCACTTTACATTCGGGTGGTAAGCTATCTTTAAACACAGAAGAATACACTCAAAAGCACGCACAAAGAGGGCATCGTTAGCTATCACGTCATTATTAAATACAAGTTTATAAACACTCCTTTCCAATCGAGAGTTTTTTCTTACCGACCCGAGCTTTTCAATCGTGAACGCTTCTTCACTCTGCATAGCGACAATTGAAATAATCTTCCAAGTCGTAACGACAGCTACTTATTGTATAGAGATACAACTCTTCAGGGTGAACAGTGTAGTCAAGCTCTGCCCTGTACCGCTCAAGTCCTTTGTACCAAAATTCAGGATATTTCGAAGAGTCTAAACCTTTTACATAAGCATCCAGCTCTAGACTATTCTCGTCTTGTTCATTCCTACATTCGATAAACCCGTCGAGCAGAGCGGGGTATGCGTATTCAAGAACCGTGTCAAAATAAATCATATCCGTAACACGAGCGTCTAATATAGGCTTCAGCTTGCGGAATCCGACGATTTCAAACATTCTGTCGAGGATGAATCGGTTTCGCGTAGGGACAAGAACGTTATTATCAGATGCATTCTTCCACATCAGTCGTATATCAATGCATGGCTGATCATTATTTATACACAACGTACAAACAACGGCATATGAGGGGGGTATCACTAATCTGTTCTCTTCTTGTGCCTACACCTGCAAGTATTTTATAACGATCCTCACCCCACTTCTCAACTATCACGAAGACTCTATTCATCTCCTCAACACTTAAATAAATAACATTACGTTTGTTTGCTTGCCTGCAAATCGTTTCAAGTACATAGTTAATGGTACCGGTTTCACGCCTGAACACGCGCAATGACTTCGTCACGGACACATCGTACGAGGCATTGAGAATGCTTCTCAAAGGAAGTTCCACCATATTCGAGGAGTGCACGTCCAGTCGGTTCAAGCTCTGAGATGACTATGAGCCACGGGTGAGCGGATCGGTTCGACGGAGGAGCGAGTCACACCATAAGCTGATGAAACGTGTACGGCGCTGTTCTGACTTCAATACTTGTATCCCATTATACAGAGTAGGCGTTTTGAGAAATTTTCCGGTACATGAAGCAATATCATTTTATTGTTTTATCGCTCCCACTCCCCAGAACACGCACCAGGCATTTTCGCTTAGGGGGAATTTCACGAACTAAACACATTTTATTCACAAACCGGTGCACTATTTAAGAGAGACATGTTACCGTTACCACAATCTCACTGCGAACCTCGTCGTGATATATATGAATGTAGTGGTAAAAGTACTTTAGCGAGTCCATGATGACAAGGTTTACGTTCTCCGCCACAGGGTACGCGTACTCGGTGTGATGCAGCATGACAATACCGCCTGCCACACCA
This sequence comes from Bathynomus jamesi, assembly GCA_023014485.1. Taxonomy (NCBI): domain Eukaryota; kingdom Metazoa; phylum Arthropoda; class Malacostraca; order Isopoda; family Cirolanidae; genus Bathynomus; species Bathynomus jamesi. The sequence continues at coordinate 480,401 of JAJOZX010002977.1, forward strand.
CTCATCAACAAGACACATTATCCATACCCACTGCTTCTCTTCTGCACGCGTTGTTTCTTTCACCTCACGGTATATGTACGCTTTTATACAGTTTAGCCCTACATCGTTTGTGCTGCGAAATCCGGCAGTACTCTCGCCAGAATATCCGGAGAGTATTTGAACATCTTGTTCCCTCGCCCTTTTCAATGTATCCTTAAAAGTCTCAAAGGAAGGGGAGTAGGCATTCTTTCAGTATCCACTACATCTTCCGACTTTACCGAATACCACTTCATAAACGTCGAACACGCAATATCAAAAGTAGCCATCACTATTTTTCGTCTACGCGAGAAAATACACGTCTGAGCTGAAGGGTTTGCAGAGCTCAACTGAGCACGCAGGGATAGAGATATGCTCAGGTAGTGGCAAGAGTCACGTGGCCGATCTTACAGTGGGCAGAGCTTAGGAATGTACACACGCACGCACCCAAAGGAGAAAATGAAACCTTAATTGAAGCAAATATACGTAATAATTAAACATATCATTAACAATACACATATATATAAATACAATCAAGGATTAAAGTATCCAAAGAGTATGGTATCATAGGTACCAGGTACCTGGTAACGTTTTCTATAGGTGTTATGGCATACCTTCGTGCCCCTAAGTTCCTTCACACACCCCAGTTTCTGCGCCCGACAATTGTGGGTCCCACAGTCAGTTGGGGTGGTTGATCGCCCTCATCTTCCAAGCACACTAGCTCCTTCAACGAGTCAAAGTTAACGACTCGCCGGTTCGCATGGTTAAGCGTGATACCCTTAGCCTTCACGATATATTTTATATCCTCCCCCACCCTCACCCGTACCCCATAGGTTTTGGGCCCTGTTGATACAAATGAGTCAGCGTATGCACTATCACCATGCTCATCTTTGATTTCGTCAGTCAACTCTCCGAGGAATTCCCCAATAGCAGGCATGTATTCACCCTCCCTCGCTGTGAATATCACGCTATCTGTGTCAGCGTACAGCACCCTCCGCTCAAGAGAGTGCAGTAGCCCCCAAAGCTTGATGCGGGCGTAGGTTGTGAAGCTGGTTGTGAAGCTAGCTACAGGTATGTTCGTAACCCATGAGGTATCTGTGGCGAGTTCGGTGATGTACTTTATTATGTAAGTATTACCTACATTCACGATCTCCATAACCTCTTTATCGGAAGCGTTGACATAATCCCAAACTTCACTATAACTTTGTGCCAAATGAACGTTCCATTTGCCAATATTCTGTGCAAATTTCCCCCAAAGACTGTTTAGACACAACTTTGCACTAAAGCGCTTGCCAGGATTCTTAACAATTTTGGAACGGTCAATTCATGGGCACGATAACGTTGAATATAAGCCGTTTTTCATCTTCGGTATCAACTCCTCGCGGATATCCTGATGCTTCTACCTTATCCTTCAAAAAAGCGTTTATATACGGCGTGAAAAGGTTGAGTAGCTTCTGAAACATCCACACCTCATGTATCTTCAATATTCTGTACCCATGGCGAACGGCTAGGTCCAGCTCAGGGCTTGTATACACGCCTCTGATCTTATGCTGGTTGGTTGTATGATTACAATCACTGTTGTTCTCCTCTGCGCACTTCACGCATAGGGGAAACATGAGCTTGTGATCTATAACGACGGGTAACATCGGCATCCATAAATCGCGAGGGGGGAGGACGTCTACGAAAGAGAGTCCAAAGTAGCGTTCATTCAAGTTAGCTGAGAACTCCTCAATGGTTGGCATGGTGGGGTCCACCAGTTTTTCAGGCGCACCTACGGGGTACGGATTGTTCTTCATCACGTAGGGCTATAAACAACAGAAGTCGCAGTAGTGGAGTTTCACGCCCTCCGTAGGCGGAAAGTATAGCTTGAATGGGTTTGTACGACCTCCAAACAAACTGTCACCGCATTTGTGGGGGTCCAACACCATTGAACGTTTGATGGTCCTTATTTCTTCACAGTACTGGCCATCTGTTTCCATTCGTGCATCATACTCATACTCCCACACGATCTTGTGAGTGAAGTGGGAGCCTATAAGTTGATCGCGGTTACGGGTCCACGCGACGCTGTCGGCGGAGGATCTTCCATGGAGGTCCCCTGTGACGGCACACTCACGGCGTGGGCATCCATGCCACTAGCAGCCGTTAAAGGAATACAGTCTTCTCACCAGTGGTTGGATCCTCACTGAGGCCATCAACCCAAAAAACACGACCATTGACCTTAATGGGTACTTCCCCCGTGTTGCGGGCGTGTTTTATGTATACCCCTGTCTGTTGCTGTAGGTATATGAGCCAGTAAATAGCTTTGTGTCCATAACTGCGGGGATTGTTTCTGTGAATGACGGCTAAGGTGTCTTTAGGCATGAAGTTATTCTTGAACACCGTAAAGCATAATGATGCGATCGTGGTTGCGACTTGCAGCGGATCGCATTTGAAACGGGTTATGTACATCCTTCTAAAGGCCTGGAAACATACTCTAAGCACGCGCACATCATTCACGCAACAACGTTCACATTCATCAACTACACTGTATGGACTAGCTTCATTAAAACTTTTGTAGTAGTGGTCAAATTCTTCACGCTCACTATCACTCATGTTGGTGTAAAGTAATATTTGGGTGGAGGTAGTCCTACGTAATTTAAAGTTTCGCTAGTGAGGAATGTGTAAGGCAAATACCCCTTTGAAACTTCATGACCTTGACCTTGGGTAGCTTTGCTAATTTACAAGGTGTGAACAGCAGGGTGTCTTTAAACTGTACATTACCTCTTATCTGCATCTGTATTAGTTTGTTGCCTCTTTTCAAGGGATCACCTGCAAATATCGCAGACGACTTGTGTTCAAGCAACTCCTTCTAAAGGAACTGTGTGTCAAATTTGGCCCCGTTCTGGGCAAGAAGATGCACAGTCATTTTTATGAACTTCGCTAATTTGACGATATAGTTCACAAAAAGTTTCACAGGGCTGTCGTGTGCAATTGTTTTAAAAACCTTTGTCCGTTTACCACATTTGTGACACTCATCACACTCACTCTCTATGCACTCATCACAGATAGTCTGACTTACGAGTAAATGTGGAATAACCTCTTTGATTTGAGCGTTCGTATATGTTTCTATATCGTAGTACACGATTATACAAGGGCTAGTTTTAGGCTTAGCATCTTTCATATAACGTACATGCTTCACTCCATCCGCCTTATATTTTTCATGACATGTAGAACAGTGAATTTCATTACATTTATGCACAAACTTGCCCCAATTATCCGTCATATAAAACATGCCACATTCACAGATTCTCATTTTCCTGCAAGTGCCAATTGACTTATGGCGCTCAAAGCAATTATTATTGAAAAATGTACGTCTACACACATTACATTCCCTCTTCTCGGATTCAACTACACGACTTTCACATTTAGGGCTTTTACACTGCTTACATACCATGTAGCACTCCTTACAATGTTTCACTATATCATTCGCAAACTCGAGACAGCCTTTACGCAAATCATGATGCCTTCCATATTTTCGATTTTTATCATAACTAGCGTAGAGAGTCCTTATGTTACGGATGGGGAGATACGATGTTCCTGACAATCCTAAAATAAGTAGAGGTCTTGTACGATCTCTCACACAGCTTTTAAAAACATACACAGTCCTACGACGATCATCCATTCCAAATACGACTATACGAGCATTCATTTCCTGCTCGACCCTTCTCAGTTCTTCAGGATCCATATTACACTCAAACTCAAGCTTACAATCTGAAGCCAGTTTACGAGCACGCTGCACAACCGTAGGCGTCCATGTTACACAATGAACATATGAGCTAAAATTATTGCTATAAACCCGCAACCACGATCGACGTTTAAATGCTTTCTGTAAGTAACCGGAGAATTGAAATTAAGAGTATAAGGTGTGGCACTATGACCAGCAACCCGGAATACTCTGTCAATATCTACCATGAAGTTGTTCATATTGAAGGCTGTACTACTTTGAGAAGCCTGCATTACACGGCCCAAGATATATTCTATGTCTACAGCCGCCAAACGTTTGAATGGTATTACTACCCAAAAATCATCTACGCCCCCGTCATTTGAACCGAACCTGAAGACAACCTCGTCCGGACTTCACGTTCATCGCGGTTCTGAAGGGCAAACTCCACAATACGCTCAACCACGCGTCGCAGCCCAACACCGTTGGTATACATGGACCCAGGGTCAATCCTGACCACGTACCGACTTCTAGTCAGGGCAGGGGTGGGGGTAGCGGTGCACACCAACTCGAATGTTATACCTTCCTCCACAGCACAAGAAGCTGCTGCTGCTGTGGAGGAAGTATCCGGAAATGAACAGGAATAATGGGGTATATTTGAGGAAGGTACTATTGGGGTTATGTCGTAAGACGTAGAGGGTTGGGGCTCTATTACTGGGGTCTAACAACTGGCGCAATCCTGGCATGCTTTATACCTGACGTGGAGGGTTCTTCATCATGCTTCCGCTTTGAATTTTCGCATGCTACAGGTATCGCTGGTGAGGGTTCGTCAGCGGGGAAGGATTCTGTAGCTACACGGTCATCGGGGTCATCTGTGATATCGATGATGGTGGGATGTACATCGTCGTCATTCACGGTTCTGTGGAAGAAGAAAAACAAGAATATAAGGAGCAGCACTTAAATTTTGTTATATTTTGTAAATGACCCACTTAGGGGTGTGACGTGTTAGAGATGGAGTCTGTAGAAAAATTCAGATTCACAAACCCCCTCACATGCATTATATCTAGCCCTACATGATGTGGTAAAACTGTGTTTATGCTTAAAATCATTAAAGATAAGGGGGAGATGTTCTTAAAATTTGTGCATAAAGTAATATGGTGCTATTCAACGTATCAATCAGTGTTCAACAAGTACCAAGATGATATTTTGTTCCACAAAGGTGTATATGACAAGAATGTACTATTTTGATTCACTCGGCACTCAGCCCTGGAGTAACCCTGTGGTTGTACAATTTATCGAACAGATACATGTCCCTCAAATTGTCTGGAATCCTCACCGTTTCCAAGTATATTTTAGCAATACTTGTGGCATGTATTGCCTTTCATTTTTCCTGCACATGTCACGTGGGAAGGGATTTATAATTTTTTTAAAATTATTCGATTTGTGCGACACTGAAATGAATGATGAAATCATATGCAGACAAATAAAAAAAAGGTCCCCATTTGTTCGCACTCGTTGTATTGTGTAAAGGTGTATATATATATATTTGTAACTATATTGTGTAAAGTTTTACGTGTGTATATACAATTGTCCCCATTAATGTTAATCTTATTTAATGGACGCTAGTTATGTAAATCGCTTTGTACATGTTTTCTACCATTTAATAAATTGAATGAAAATACAATGTGTTATGTTCTTAACCACAAAAACTTACATTAGTTCCTCGATGACCTAGCATTCGTCGGACCTGATGTGAGGCAATACCTCGACCCCGGTATTCAGGTCCCTGGGTTGGCTGTGCGGTAAAGCCTCCAAATCATTTATTCCCCTTTCATCAAAGCTGTCACGAAAAGTTGCTAAACACGATCGAGCTCTGTATCGGTCCTTTAAGGAGAAATTAACATGATTAGTTCATACTGATTCTTTTTAATTAAAGTCCATTTTTTCATAAATCGATTTGTGTTCAGAAATCATAGATCAGTGCTAATGCAAACTATGCTATAATTGAGAATACCTGCTAATGAAACATTTACTATAAAATGCGAGTAGACAAAAAACTTACATTAGTTCCTCGATGACCTGGCGTTCGTTGGACCGGATGTGAGACAATATCTCGACCTCGGTATTCATGTCACTAGGTTGGCTGTGCGGTAAAGCCTCCAAATCATTTATTCCCCTTTCATCAAAGCTGTCACAAAAAGTTGCTATAACACGATCGAGCTCCGCATCGGTCCTTTAAGGGGAAATTAACAAGATAAGTTCATGCTGAATCATTTAAAGTTTAATTAAAGAGAAAATGCCGATTAGGACGCCCAGGCAAATTTAACAAAATATTCAATGCCGTTATTCAGTGCCTTGGTTAACCCTGGTTTTGCTTCCACCCGAATTGTTCATTCTGCCGAAGGTCAAACGTGTCGCTCCACCTTAGACCTACTGTTTAACGTGGACACCGAACCACCACCAGCCCAGCGTCTTAATCACTAGGCTACCCAACCGTATATATTAACCGCTAATAAAGACACGTCCCCTTAGGTTCAATACAATTGTCTGGAGTTAGCTACATCATTCAGAATAAAAGGAAAAAATGAGATTACTAAATAATTATAAACGAGAAAGAGTCCACCTTTAAAATCTTGCAAAGTAACGTTCACTAAGTTTAAAATATCACACCTCGTTAAGGCGAGGTTAGATTAGGTTAGTTTAGGTTAGGTTATATTATATCTGGTTAGAGTATGCTAGGTTAGGTTATATTATGACCCGGTTAGGCTATGCTAGGTTAGGTTATATTACGCCCGGTCAGGCTAGGTTAGGTTAGATTGTATTATGACCCGGTTAGGCTATGCTAGGTTAGGTTATATTACGCCCGGTCAGACTGTTAGGTTAGGTTATATTATGTCCTGGTTAGGCTATGCTAGGTTAGGTTATATTACGCCCGGTCAGGCTGTGCTAGGTTAGGTTAGGCTATACTATGTCCTGGTTACGCTATGCTAGGTAGGTTATATTACACCCGGTCAGGCTATGCTAGGTTAGGTTAGGCTAACGGTACAGATCGTAACTGTCAAATTTTAAAACAAAGCACCCCAACTAACATTAATAAACAGACGTCCGTATAAACGCGAAAGAGCCCTGGGATTAATTTTTTCGTTGTAGAAAACAAGAAAAACTCAGAATAAAAGGAAAAAATGAGATTACTAAATAATTATAAACGAGAAAGAGTCCACCATTAAAATCTTGCAAAGTGACGTTCACTAAATTTAAAATATCACACTTAGTTCAGGTTAGGTTAGGTTAGGCTACGCTAGGTTATATTATATCTGGTTAGGCTATATTATGTCTTGGTTAGGCTATGCTAGGTTAGGTTATATTACACCCGGTCAGGCTATGCTAGGTTAGGTTATATTATGACCCGGTTAGGCTATGCTAGGTTAGGTTATATTTTGGCCCGGTTAGGTTATATTACGCCCGGTCAGGCTATGGTAGGTTAGGTTATATTATGGCCCGGTTAGGTTATATTACGCCCGGTCAGGCTATGGTAGGTTAGGTTATATTATGTACTGGCTAGGCTACGCTAGGTTAGGTTATATTACATATATATATATATATATATATATATATATGGGAGAGAGTTGCAATAAGAGAAAACGCCGAGAATTATAACCACAAAGCAGATATCCCTTCACCTTGTCTTATTACGAATTTTAAAAATTATAGCCCTTGCACTGAATGAAACGATGTACATAGCCAAAATCACAAATTAAATTAATTACATCTCCGTGATGTCATCAGTGGCAAAAACTTTCTCGCCGTCACAAATTTCTGCAATACTTTGCGTGGATAGAAAATCTGCATGTGAGGAAATGTCAAAGATGGTTTCAAAAGTTTAGGAATGGTGACTGCTGTTTGACAGATGCAGCACGCTCTGGACGCCCTGCTGAGTTTGATGATGACCTGCTGTTAGCCGCACTTGAAGAAGACTGCTGAACAACTGTCGAAGAATTGGCCCAGAAACTCAATTCATCCCCATCCACCATCCATCGACATTTGCAACAACTCGGGAAAGTGCCTAAGTTAGGGAAATGGGTGCCACATGAATTGTCGGTCAACAATCTGAGGGTGCGGGTAAACATTAGCACAGCTCTTCATCCCCATGAATTCCAAGATCCGTTTTTGCACCGTTTAGTGACTGGTGATGAAAAGTGGATAATGTACCAGAATGTTAAGCGCTGTCGACAGTGGGTTTGTGCCGGAGAACCAGCGACACCACAGCCAAAACCAAATCTTCACCCTCGGAAGGTGTTGCTTAGTGTTTGGTGGGATAAAGGTGGTGTAATACACTTTGAAACCTTACCACAAACCAAACAATCACCGCACAAGTCTACTGTCAACAACTGGATCAATTGAACACTGCACTAAAAGAAGAGAGATCTTTGGTTAATCGGAAAGGAATCGTGTTCCACCACGACAACACACGTCCTCATACCGCTCTGATCACTTCTGCAAAAATTGAGGAGCTTGGGTGGGAAAAACTTCCACATCCTCCATATTCTCCAGACCTTGCGCCTTCAGATTATCATCTCTTCAGGAGTCTGCAAAACAATCTTGACGAGAAACAGTATACTTCTTTAGATGACCTGCACACCAGTCTTTGTACGTTTTTTGCCTCAAAACCGCCTGAATTTTATAAACATGGCATTGAAAAGCTTGTAGGACATTGGCAGAGTGTCATTGATTCCGATGGAAAATATATACTAGATTAAAAAGTTTCAGTTGAGTTTTTTTTGTCCTTCAAATTCCGATCTAAAAAACGACATTTTATGGGATGACCTGATATATATATATAATATATATATATATATATAATATATATATATATAAAATTAACAATGAATAATTCCTATATAATTTTATATTCAAATATTCATTTTTACATAAGGACCAAACTCGCATAATGCAAGTTTGGATGACTTTAGTATTCAATGTATGGTAAATTCTTTAACCTATTATTATTTATATGTCATTCATACGTCCATTTCCTTTCTTGATCTTTATCTTTTGTCAATTTTCTTAATTATTCATTCATCTACCTATTGTCCACCTATTGTGTGAATACCAAGATGTGTACAAAACTTTATGCATTCATACATGTTCGCAAATGATCATGATCACGTACGTAGTTACCTTACATGTAAGTACGTTCACATGTATTCTTTTTATTTCTTTTCTTTAAATTAATTAATTTTTCGCAATACTCAAACGCTTATGCAAGTGTTCGAATTCCGCTGACCAGGTAAAAGCGAGAGCTTCTGAGGTGAAAATCTCCTTTCGCTTGCTTCTAATTTATAAAACATTATTATGTGTGTCATGTTATATATATACATATATATATATATATATATATATATATATATATATATATATATATACATTTCAACTGCAAAGAACACGCAGTATAATTAACATAAAGAACGACGCTTGTATAGGAGAACATTCCGCGCCTCGGGGCATTTTTCTGCGCGTATGTAGGAGAATTACGACTTCTGATCGAGTGAGGACCATGGTGTAGTGGTTATCATATCTGACCGGCAATCGGAAGATCCCGGGTTCGATTCCCGGTGGTTACCTCATTTTTTCATTTCGTTCTCCCTCCTCATCTTGCGCGAATGTTCTCCTATACAAGCGTCGTTCTTTACGTTAATTATACTGCGTGTTCTTTGCAGTTGAAATGTGTATATATAGGTGCGGCATGCGGGAGGTGCCCCCTCGGGGCATTGGTTTCTGCGCGTATGTAGGAGAATTACGACTTCTGATCGAGTGAGGACCATGGTGTAGTGGTTATCATATCTGACCGGCAATCGGAAGATCCCGGGTTCGATTCCCGGGTGGTTACCTCATTTTTTCATTTGTTCGTTCTCCCTCCTCATCTTGCGCGGAATGTTCTCCTATACAAGCGTCGTTCTTTACGTTATATGTATATATATATATATATATATATATATATATATATATCCGTATGTGCCCATGTACTTTATGTTATACTCCTAACATTCCAATTGTCTGTAAATATGAAACACTGTAAAAAAACTAAAGTTAATTGTTTAATTGTAATTAACTAATACTTTAATATAATGTAATTGATCTACTTTAATGAAACTATAATTAACGATAATAATTTAATATAATGTAATTAATGTACTTTAATGAAACTGTAATTAACGATAATAAGCGAATGTGAATTAATTGGTAATTATAATCATTGTTGTAATAAACCAAAATTACAATGTACTCAGTAATGTACTTGGAATTGTACTCAATGTACGACCCGACATTATGTCGCCATTTAGGAATGTACACTCGGCGATATTATTATTTTTTTATTATTATTATTTTTTTCGTTGAATAAATTTTTTAGTGCTTTCTACTTTGCCAAATAATTGGTGACTTCTTTTTAAAATTTCTTAATCATTTTTAGATTTAGCTTAATAATGAATCCTGAGTAAATTTTGCAATGTTCACGTTTTGTATATGTTCTCTCTTCGTTACAAGAGAGGAAGTCATGTCTTGCCAAGCATTTAATTGTAAATCTTGAACCTTTAATTTTTACTCATATGCATATTTTAGTGTAAAGATGCATAGTTCAATTTCCACTTTTAGTTAACTTGGCAGATCATGATAACATCAGATCTGAAATACGCGGTTTAAGATAAAAATATGGCTTCATCTTCAAATATTTTGTTTATTCGTTTAAACATTACCACAGCTAAAAGATTTACTTTATTTTCAAATATTGTGCAAAAATAATGCAGCCTTTTCAACATTTAATAATAATGTTAGCAGTTTATGGGTATATAAACCCACAAAAATTCTTCCATGTTCATTCTGAATTAGACTACGAGGCTGAGTATTACCTGTAACATTTTAGCAGTAAATTATAGTAAGAAAAAGTCTTTATCTTCTCCTTCGAGCCGTACTCTCTTCAGAGAACTTAGTCATTAAAATCTCCCGATACGTTACAAGAAGAATCCGGAACCCTCAGAGAATTTAATAAGCCTCTCAGAATGCTCCGAGCCACTATAGAAGAACTCGGAGAGTAATATAGAAGAAACTACTGCAAGTAACAAATCCGTTGCTGCCTCCTAACCAGAATCCCCGTCAACTTCGAACCAACCCAGGCCATAGAAGGAGGGGTTAACATGTATGTATTATATATATATATATATATATATATATATATATATATATATATATATATATATATATATATATATACGTGGCCCTTAAGTGGTGCTAAAATTTTAAGTTACGATTTTTTTTCCTCTCACCCTTCAGTTGGATTATGTGTCACTAGAAAATAACAAAATTTTAGTGAGATATAAGTGTATATAGGGTGTGCTCAAGGACTTCAAACTTTCTCTCTCGACTCTCTCATATATCAAATAGGCGTGATGGGTTATTGGTAGAATTTGCTTACTATAGACTTGCCATATTATACATGGTTAATTTGAAACAAATAGTAGCGATGATCTTATGTTCTTATATGCTAAACGACATTACGCTTTCTTTTTATCTAGGTATATAAATTTTTTTATGATGGCTAGTGAAACTCGAAAAAAACATACGGTTTATTTGCTTGAACATACTCAAAATTGTTTATCAGGTGCAAAATTGCCAAGTAATGGGGATGTTATGAGTACTATCTACATTTGCTTCAGTCGATTAAGAATAAGCACAAGGCTGCTCAGTTGACGATAGCGGAAGTGGAGACTTTTTGGAAGAAGGCGAGGATTCTACTGCGGCCAGTTCAACATGCAGTGAAACAGTTGGAGAGTCTGATGAAGAAGTAGGATCTTTTGAAAAAAAATCAGTCCCGGAAGACGGATACACAAAGGAAGAAAGAAGAAGAGCTGAAATCCTGCTTTGATGACCTTTCGACGTTGCTCACCAAAATGTTATGATGTTGATGACGAATGAGGAGGACAAAACGTTCCTTTTGGCACAAAGAGAGAAGGGCAGAAAAGGCTCCGTTGCTGGAATTGATATGGCTTTGGCTAAAAAGGAGGAAGCAGCTACAAAGAAGCGAATTCGAATGATGAATTTAAGAAGAGACATGAAATAGAGAATCTCGTACTTAACAGAAAAATCGTCCTGGAATCTTCTTCATCTTCCACAGGTGAGAACATCACGGATTCAGAGAATGAAGGAGCTGTTGGAGGAGTCGTAGTGTCACCATCTCATCCAAAAAGAGCCGCAAGAATATCCTCCATCCGAAGTTCTTTCGTCGTTGGATCGCACTAAAACTAGTGACCGTGATGCGGTCTTTACCATCGCGTCAGTGATCAGTGCTTCCGGTCAGAACGGTGGGGAATACAACATCAACAGAGCTTCTCTGCAAAGACACAGGAAGAAGCATCGAGCTCAGAGAGCTGCAGAGTTGAAGAAGAAATTTGATCCGCGAACACCTCTCACCCCTCACTGGGACGGCAAGCTGATGGATGACCTAACGAGATAAGAAGGTCGACCGTCTCCCAATCGTTGTTTCAGGATCTGGACTAGATCAGATCCTTTCAATCCCGAAGCTTGCAAATGGCACTAGCCAAGCAATGGCGCAGGCGATGATTGATGTTGTCGATGATTGGGGTGTTCGTGATCGAATCAAAGCCCTTAGCTTCAACACCACAGCGAGCAACACTGGAAGAGTAAATGGAGCATGTGTTCTCTTCGAGCAACATTTAGGGTCTGAAGTTTCGCACCTGGCATGTCGCCATCATATACATGAAATCATGTTAGAGGAAGCTTTCACGGTAACAATGGGAATATCAAGTGGACCTGAGATTATGCTTTTCAAACGGTTCAAGACCTTTTGGCACAACATCGTCCTGGCACTCCTGGCATAAATAACGAGATCGTCCTGCTCGCTGCAGAGCCTGTGAAGACAATATCATCTGCTTCTGTCGACTCCAGTTAGATCAAGTTCATCCAAGAGATGACTATCAAGAGCTGCTCGAACTTACCCTTCTTTTTCTGGGAGACGTTCCACCAAAAGGGGTCAAATTTCGAAAACCTGGAGCAGTCCATCGAGCTCGGTTCATGGTCCGGCTTATATACGCCTTAAAAATCTTCATGTTCCGCGATTCCAGATTTAAACTGTCGCAACGAGAAATCAAAGGCATGCAAGACTTCTGCATTTTCGGTGTGCAGTTCTATGTAAAGTTCTGGTTCCTCTCTCGCTTGCCAGCATCTGCATCAAGCAATGATCTACAACTATTACAACCTCTCGCAGTCAGCGACACACCTGCAGCAAAAGGAGCTCTCAATAAAATCCTTGCTCACTTATGGTACTTGAGTGAAGATCTGGTGGGCCTTGCCTTCTTTGACAGAGACTTGGATTTGCAAGAAAAAAGAGCTATGGTTAAGAATCTACAACGGGAAGGACAACATGACGCACCAAAACGAGTTCATCTGAATAAGAGTGACATCTAAGGTAAGAAACTCAGCGACTTCGTGTCTGCTAGAACGAAGGTTTTGTTCACTCTTCTAGGGCTTGAAGTCGAATTCTTGCGTGATAATCTAGAGGTGTGGATCGAAAACCAAGCTTATTGTTAGAAATATATTAATAAATACTAATTGTACAACTTTTTATATTAAATGAATATTGGATTTGAGTGTGAGTGAATCCGGAATGTATTATAAAAGGCAACTACAGAGTTAGGATGCTTAAAATTTCGGACAGCTTGAGCACACACTAAATATTGTCCAAATGCTATAAAATTTTGCGTGAAAAACTTTCTCAATAGGAAGCATCTAATGAAGGGGGTGAGAAAGAAAAAATAAAAAGTGACAAAATAAGGGCCACCCTAAATTATATATATATGAAGGATTTACACCCATCTCTAGATATCTGCGTCCAGTTCCTCTGAAAAATAAATCGCTATAAACCTGGAAAATAGCTTTATATATATATATATATATTATATATATATATATATATATATATATATATATTATATTATATATAAGGACCGAGGACCGAGTCGTTCCTAGGTCTTATCTTCAGAAAGGACCGGGACCGTCGGTCCAGTTTGAGGCAAGGACCGACAAAGGTGGGCACCCGGGCCTCAAAAAGGACCGACGGTCCCGGTCCTTGCCTCAAACTGGACCGACGGTCCCGGTCACGGTCCTTTCTGAAGATAGGACCTAGGAACGACTCGGTCCTCGGTCCTTATATATAATATAAGTGAAAAATTTGATTAAAATGAAAAATGAAATTAAAGACACCGGAAATCTTTAATTTTATTAACGTAAATTATAATTAATACAATACATAAATGATGAAAAAAAGTTATTAAGTCAAATGCTTGAGTTTCCCTTCAAGAAGACTAGCATTTCAAAATGGCTGTCACTGAGCCCTGACCTTTTGGCTTGAGCACTGGTCGAACTGGTTCTGGACGTGAGGGTGGCGCCTGGAGACATGTCGCTTGAGGTTGTTTTGGCTCTTGTTGCTTGTCGAGAGGATGTTCTTGTTCGGCAGGCACAGCAAGCACTTGTACTCCAGGTTCTGCTCACCCTTGGGGCCCAGGTATTCAAAGTATTTGTCCAGGTACGGCCAGGGATTGCCGGGTTCAGTTCTTCCGCTAGGAGCTCCAGTTGCTTGACTTGAAGTTGAAGCACTAACATCAGTAGATTCTTCGTCTCCTCCAGGTGTTGAAACAAGTTTCAGTTCAGTCTCAGTCTCTTTCTGAGTCTTCTGGAGGAAACGATCCATCTTCTTTAGAACTTCAAATAATCACTAAACACTAAAATCACTAAAAAAGACCGTCCGGACCGGACCGTCCGGAATTGCTTAAAAATGGACCGTCGCTCCTCATTTCGGTCCTCACTGAAAAAGGACCGACTTTCCCGCTCACGGTCCTTAAAAAGGACCGAGTTCCTGGAATTCGGTCCTTGGAACTCGGTCCTGCCCACCTTTGTGTATATATATATATATATATATATATATATATATATATATAGATATATATATGAGAGAGAGAGGGGAAATAAACGAACAGTTAAACAGACAAACATGACCGAGTCTTGCAATACAGTTTAACGGAGAGTCCAGCGTATTATTAACCACTAGGATACCCTGGGTTCCCATTTATCTATCAACCATTTGTGTAGAAGGATGTTTACACTCCACCTTAGACCTACAGCTTAACGGGGAATCCAGCAACCACTAGGATACCCAGGGCTCCCATTTATTTACCAACCATTTGTGTGGAAGAATGTTTACACTCTACCTTAGACCTACTATTTAACGGGGAAATATATACTGTATATATATATATATATATATATATATGTATGAGAGAGAGAGAGAGGGGGGGGGAATAAACAAACAGATAAACAGACAAACATGACCGAGTCTTGCAATACAGTTTAACGGGGAGCCCAGCGTATTAACCACTAGGATACCCTGGGTTCCCATTTATCTACCAACCGTTTGTGTGGAAGGATGTTTACACTCCACCTTAGACCTACTGTTTAACCCGGACCACCAGCAACCACTAGGATACCCAGGGTCCCCATTTATCTACCAACCGTTTGTGTGGTAGGATGCCCCGTCACCGGATCTCGAACCCGGCGCATATAATCGCGCATATAGTTGTGTGTGTGTGTGATATTTTATGGGCGTATAGTCGGGAGTGTACGTGCATTTGTCCAAACGATGTATGCACTGTACCAACTGGCTGATAACACTGCCCAACACCAAATTTGCTGATTTAATTCTAACACCTGTTTTTAGGTAACTTTGGTGTGCTGATTTAAAAAATCACCTTAGTTTTTGCCTATCACGTCAGGTTTTCGAGCAATCAAATACGGATATTTTGGAGATATCGCATGTTGGCAGGGTTATGCCCAATTTTTTTTCTTTTCAAAAAATAAGTTTTTACATACTCAGAATCAGCATGGAAAAGTAAACAATTGTGCAGGGAGTGAACTTTAATATACAATGGTAATATTGACACATAAAGTGATTAAAAGTGTTTAAATAAGCAAAAAAATGAATCCATATTAAAGCAAGCACGGGACCAGTTTTCTTAAGTCTTTTTCTTGTTTTCTTACTTTTCAGTGCTGATAAATTTTCTTTTATAGGACTTCCTAGAATGAGAGATGTCAAGACAATCTCTTTGCAGGCTCCAGCAGTAGTCAGCCATCATATGGGTATCCCATCTTCCTTGGTATCGTTCTTCCATCACTTTGATATCTTGGTGGAACCTTTCACCTTGCTCTTCACTAACATCACCAAGATTTTCTGGAAATTTATCCAGATGACTGTTGAGATAGTGAACTTTAATGCTCATGTTGCAACCCAACTGCTGAAAGTTTACAAGTAAATCCTTTAAAATCTTTATAATTTTCAGACTTTTTGTTTCCTAGGAAGTTCTTAACTACTGCAAAAAGCATTCCAAGCTCTTGCCTCCGTTTCGGTCATTGAGTTACTGAACTGCGGATCTTTCATCAGTTTTCTTATCCACAGATAAAATTTTAACAGCAAAACAGCTGTTAACAGGTCACAAAAATCATCAATTTTGATAAGCGCCCTTCATGGATCACCCAAAATAAGCATATTGCATTGCACGAAAGCCTGATGTGATGGACAAAATCTAAGGTGATTTTTTAAATCAGCACATCAATATTATCCAGAAACAGGTCTTAGAATTAAATCAGCAGCAAAAATTCTTTTTTTTTGTTGGGCCTGGAGGAACTGGCTTCTACGCCAACTGGCGGATTTCGAGTTCTAAGTCAAGTGTTGGAGTATAATCAGTCATTGTGCTTCTGCTTCTTGTGGAAGCTGGATGGTCTCTTCCTCTCTTTCCTCTCTCTCTCTTAGGTTAGGTATACCCCTTTGGGGGGTGAGGCCGTCCCAACTTCTCCCCCAAAGTGGTTCATTGCAACTTGGGAGATAACCCCTCCCCCTGTTGCATAACCTCTTGCATTCCCCCTCCCCATTTGCAACATTGATCAACATTTGCAATTGCATTGCACTCTCCTTTTGCGGTCATACTACTAATGGCATTTAAAATGTAATATCCATATCGAAATGACCAAACGTAATACACATTAGGAACATCAGTTATCATGGTCTACGTCGTGGCGAATGTCGTAACACCGCTTCTGGTTGATCAGCGAAATTAAGAGACATTGGGTGCGGGTAGTAGTTGGACGGGGGGACCGTCCTCTGCGTTCAGATGATGTAGCGACCAGTGGTTCGGATCCTACATAAAGTTGTAGGTTTCCCTCCGTCATATGATCTTAGATGTTGCGAAGGAAGTTAACTTCATCAAACGTACAACCAATTATCAGAATGTATAATAACTTAAATTGAAAAAGTTTTAGGTTAAAGTATAAATTTCTTGTGTAAAATTGGAATTCACCTCGTTTATAAATTCTTTAGTCTAAGAACTGAAATGGTTACATTAAATGTTATGGAAAATGCCATTATCACGCTAGGAATAAAGAAGTCACGATTTTCATTTTTATGACCTTGAATAAGGCTTTTAATATTATAGGTAGAACATAATATTCTACCGAACATGTTCTATTTATGCCGTTAGAGGTGCTATTAATTAATGACTGGTCTAGTTGTTTGCCCATACATGTCAATTTGTATCACTCATTTAGGTCTCTTTCCCTAAATTGATTATTAAAGACCGTATACCTCAGGGCTTATTCTTTGGTTCAGTGTTATTTTTATTGAATTATTTGTATGGGCTTCTTCGCTCTTCAAATATGCGTATTTTCATTGTTTCTAGATGACTGTCTTTTTCTTGCAAAGATATTAATAGAATGAAAGACATTTAAAAATTAGTTTACCAAAGTAGTGACTCCTGACTAAAAAGAATTTCATAATATTTAGTAGCAAAATGTATATTTGGGTGAATTAACTGTAGCGTCGATTGTCATGCGAGAGAATAAAGTAATGAAATTTCTGGGACCAATGCTTAACGAGCACTTATTACGGAAGGAACACATGTCATATCTGTAAACGCTTTCTGAGGAGTTTTGATATAGTAGGCCTACCTAAATTTTAAATTATAGTTTCCAAACACATTCTGCTAAATCTATGTGAATCTTTTCGTCATATTCCTTACATGGTGTGCTGTACGCGTACGTGAGAAATCTGTGCTGACACCATCTTAAACCAAGGGTCCCAAAATTTATTTTTTTGCCACTGCAGCAAAACAGAAAAATTACCATACAACCACCCTCATTTTTTGTAGTTTATATTATAGACTATTATTTTTATTTCTCCAAGCTACAAACACGAAATTTATCTCCAATATTATTTTATGGTTCACTGAGATTTGATTTTTAATATATTTACGCATCATTAAGCAGTAGTTCGCATACCACAGTTTGGGAATCCCTGTCTTAAACAGTACTCATATTATTATTCAAAAGCGTGCAATGAAAATATTGACAGCAGATATTTTATATACATTATTCAGTTATTGCAAAGAGTAAGTTGTTAAATGCAATGAGAAGTTTGCATGTTGATTGGTTGGTTGATGAGGTTGGTTAGCCTCCTTCGCAACATCCAAGGTCGTATGACGAAGGAGACTTACAGCTTTACGCGGGATCCGAACCGGAAGCCGCTACATAATTTGGACACGGAGGACAGTCTCCCACCCAATACTAACCAAACCCAAAGTTGCTTAACTTTACTGATCAGCGGGAAGCGGTATTATGACATCGGTCTCGACGCAGCCTAGGTTTTCATGTGGTAGTAGTACTTGTGCAAGAATTAAGGGTGAGTTGAGTGACTTATTCAGCATTGATGTTGGAGTACAGCAGAGATGTGCAGGTGGTATCGCCATAACTATTTAATGTGAATATAGATGGGGTAAAGCGTGTGAAGGGCTTCCCCCGAATCGCTCTATAAATATTAGACCTCTCTGCGAAATGATAATGGTCTTATTGCGGGTGTTCTATAATTTAAAAAATGGGTGCGTTAAAAGCTTATCAGCATACGTGGAAGTGGAGCATTGTTTCGGTGCACCTACGGTAACCCTATCTCCTAAGAGATAGGGTTACCGTATAGGGTTAGGCCAGTTTCGCATGTTACTCGCCATCCTGTTTGACTTTTAGCCTAAATTCTTTGTTTAACAATCTCACTAAAGCAGTAGTTAGTCCTCACACTAGTGAACGCGGGTTATAAACAAAAAAGGAAAAGAAAATATATTTTGCCATAATGGTAAAAAAAAAAATTATAACTATCTTATAATGTTTAGTTGTAACTTTAAAAATTCCCGTTAAGATCCCGGGACGGTTTGAATTAATTGTTCAAATTAAATAATTCAATCAACTTTTACGAAATTCTCGTGAAGATCCGGGACGGAACGATTAATACACTTCACTCTTTGTCCTCTGACTAAGACCTATCACAGCTCCGCTCTCAAACTCCATCTCTCGCTTCAAACGTCTATCTTCAACTGTTTTCCGGTTTCTTCCCGTGCGCTTTCTCGCACAACTGTTCATCACTGATCTCGTTGGATGCGAATATTTTTAGATATTTTCCTCATAAATCTGGAACTACACAAAACTTTAAAACGCTCTATTCTAAAATTTTTACTAAATCCAACTTCTTGTATGTTATTTAACTAACTTATTTAACCTATTTAACCGTATTAAATCCTATCATTATTATTATATGTATAAAGTGCTATTTCTAAACTAAACTGTTTATGAATACATGATTGGACGAAACGGAAGGTGTTTTGTTACGTGACTGCTATACGCATGCCTAATGGTCTGTACAAGATGATAAGTATAAACGCGGCGAAACCTGTTCTGGCTTCGTGCAAAATCACGTACTCATCTGAGGCCTATTTCCCAACTTTATAGTCTATCTCTTAATTAAACCTGACTTATGTTTATTTCAATTAAATATTATAATTTTATTACTTCGTATCTATTAATGAACCCCAATTTTGCAATCCCAACACGTGAGATGAAAGCAAGAATGCAAGAGAAAGTAAATCTGAATTTAGAAGAGGATGAGTGGTAGTGTCGCATGTGATGTGTGAAAGCAGATTACCGAAGGTGACTGTATTTACCTTTACAAAGTTAGTTACTTGTTCAGAAAGAAGGAGAGTCAGCTCAGCACGTAATACTGTGGTGAGTGGAGCAAATTTAGAGGTTGTGAAAGAATTTAAATATTTGGGTTATTTGATTGACAAAAGAGGTATATTAAAGGTTGAAAGTAGAGTGAAGCAAGGCAAGTAAGTCATAGACGCGATAAAATCCGTTGTAGGAAGGAAGTGCTTGAGTGGAGATGCAACAAAAGGAGGTTTATATGAAGTTGTACTGTATGACGGTGCATATGGATACGAGATGTTTGTTTGGCATAATTCTTCGTCAAAAGTGAGAGCAATTGAAATGAATAATATAAGAAGTACGATTAATGTAAAAACCGAATGACTACATGAAAAATTAGGATTTTCGGGAAAGGTGTGACGTAAAAAAAGTATGCATTGGAGATGAGAATAGAAGTAGAGGTATACGCTACGTTGGTATAGTCAAGTATAGAGAATGGATAATGACAGAATTGTAAAAAAAAGGTGTATAATAGTGAGTGTGTAGGTGAGAGAAGTAGAAAAGACTACATAAAAATTTGAAGGATGAATTAATAAATATGTGAATATACGTGGAGTTGGTGTAAATGTGACACGAGAGTTAACGAGGAACATAGAGGAATCGAAGCGGTTTGTGAGGTATGTAAATGGAGACGTTGGTCTCACCTGACGTACCACTAGACTAGAGGTGTAGGGCTATACTGTATACCTACCAATCTTGTGTGAAAGGTAACACTAGATCCCCAGATTTTGGGGGATATACCTTATTCGTATGTAGGACAAAAGAGGAAAAATAATAATAAGAATTTTTTAATCATTATTTTTATTCTTTATTATTTACAGTTTATGAACACTTCTCTGACATGTAAAATATTACATTTATTATATCATAAGACTGCAATAAGGAAGGCATTATAAGTATTATACAGTAGCACACATTAACGCTAATATTTACACAACCATAAAAAATTACATTATAAAAGGATATCATGCCTTATCTAGGCAAAGTCAGCTTTATAAGTATTATACAGTAGCACACATTAACACTTGCATTATAAATTTATAGCTCACTATTTTACAGGAGCACAAAATTATTTACACAACCATAAAAATGAACATTATAAAAGGAACATCATACCATAGCTAGGGAAAATCAAACAAATAAAGCACAATATTAAAAAGTTCATTAAGTGTTAAGGTTCATTTAAAGTTCATTTTATTTCCACCTAATGCTGTGACCTACACCATTCAGAAATTCTTCCAAGGTCTTCCTCTCATTCACATAGTCCAGACATAGGTTTTTCAAACGCTGTTGATGCTCCTTTGTGGGACGTTCCTAACCTAACCTAACCTAACCTAACCATTCAGGTAGACAAAACAGTGATCAACTAGAGTGAATCAACATAGACAAAGATTATAATATTTGTTTAGGATTACTTCATAGCACACGAACAATAATATAAAAAATGGAGGCTTTTGTCCTACTTTGCACTTTAACTGAAGGGCTTTTGTTCTAGGGGGCTTTTGTCGGGACCCCACCTTATTCACAGTGGAGATTCTATTAGTGAGTCGAATGGTTTTGGTCCCCAGTTCAAGCGTCGTCTCCACTCCATGGGAAATGGGTTTTAAGATAATGTATATAAATATGTATTATTCAATTATGCATACTCATACCATATTTTTAGTTTAGTTTATGATAATACCAACATTAGTAATAATGATAATAGTAATAATAAATATGCCACCATACACATAATAGTGATGATGATGTTAATTTTGGTAGTGATGACAATGAAAATCCTAACAAAATTAGATGCGTTATTGTTATTTATTTAATTCGAGAGCCCAGTAAAGCCAGAGGCTTTAGGGTCAGTTTATTTACAAATAAGTAAATTCTTCAAAAAGTTATATTGTAACGTTTTAACAATAAAAGTCTGTATGCAACATTTTTAATTCGACATTGTAAATAGCAAAGTTCATAAAGCACTCAAGTTGAAGACTTTATTAACCCTTTAACGACGGATGGTACCTTAAGGTCCACCAGAAATAACAATATAAATTGTACTACAATGCTTCGTTTCTATAAATGTTTCTACATGTTTATATAGATATCATTTAATTGTCGAGAAAGGAACCCAAAATGTGTATCATCTCATTGACTAGTTACTAAAATATTTAGTTTTGAATAACAATAAAACCTATACGTTCTGGTAACAAGAGTGACTGCATATGCTGCGGACTCGTCCTTAAAGGGTTAAGTGATCTTTTTGTAACTTTAACCTTCCAAGTAATGAAGGATAGGTTTCTTCTTTTTGTATAGCTTTTAGGTATATAAGGTCAAAAGGGAGCCAGTAAGTTGCCGATTAGTGTGTGTACGGTCTCCAATTTTGAAATCTAATTCTGACACGAATTTGTCCTTGACCTATTTTGGTTCATGTAACCAAACGGTTTAAAAGTTTCATTTACCTAATACGAAACTTTATTGTTTGTACCTAGACAATAGATTTCAATCTGTATGCAGCAATATACAGTTAAAATATGCTATAATAAAATAATAAAAGGTGTGTGTGTGTGTATATATATATATATATACGTATATACCCGAGTATAAGTCGATCTCGTGTATAGGTCGAACCTTGATTTTTGGCCAAGAAATCATTAATTTATCATATGCCTCGTGTATAGGTCGACCCCAGTTGTTGAGGGTAGAGGAACAACAAATTAGGGTAATAAAGCACCATATTTTATGGCATATAAAACTCATTTCCAAAAACTAGAAACTGGCAACTGCGTCTAGATGACCTTAAACACGTCATCATGTATAGACAGGTTACTGATAACCTACTGTGTAACAGCCATTTCCAATTGTGTCTTGTTGTAGTGTAGACGTGCCAGACCCATATTCTCTGTCAGCATGGATTCAAGAAGAAACATGTCTGAAGCTAACAGTAGCTTCTAACCAGGCGCGGACTGGCTCAAAAAATTTCCACCGGCCAGGTGTCACTGAGAGGGCCCCCAAAAAGCTTCAGTAAATTCTGCCCCCTCAAAAAGTGTTTATGGATGTTTTAAAAATCTAGTAATTTTGTCATGACCTGTAAATCCCCGCGAGTTTTTAATATAATTTTGAACTCAACCAAAATCAAATCTAATTAATACGCAGTCAGGGAATGACGAGGTGTACTTCTGAATACATGAAAGGTCTTGAAATCACTTTTACAGATCTTTTGTCGGTAGCTTAATTCTATATTCATTTAGTATAAATTTGTGTTACAAGAACCTGTTTCTGCGTTTCAAAAACGCGGTAGACCTACGTTGTAATTTATTAATTTCCAAACGCTCGTTTTTTTTTGTTTTTTGTTGTTTAACTAATTAAAAGCATGGCACCCCCGTCAAGTACTTGCAGTCGCTGTGAAGGGAAATTTGCCGCTTACGCGTTTACAATGGCTAATAATAATGAACAGTTAGTTTGCAGGTGGTGCTCAAACTTGGAAGTGCTGAGGAACGAGTTAGAACGTGAGAAGGAGGCCAGAGAAAGGCTTGAAGAAAGGGTGATGCTCCTGACGGCAAAATTAGAATCCCTTGAGACTCCAGTTACGACCCCTCCTGCCTCAGTTTCTACTAATAATATAAATAGTATTAATAGCCCTCTCTCTTCTCCTAGTTCCCAACCCTTCGTTCGCGTGCGTAATGGAGCCCCATTGAGAAAACCTAAGACATGTCTACCAGTAATAACAAACTAAGTTTTCTGTTTTAGGTTTCGATAATGCTGATGAACCGGAAATACGACTCGTTGGCGATTCCATTGTTCGAGGGCAGCTCGAGAAATTCTGTGGGAGAAACCCTCGTCGTAGGCGCCGTTACTGTTACCCTGGTGCAAGGGTGGAGGAGATAACTAATAGTGTTGACCAATTTACAAACGGTACCTCCGAGGACACAACGTATGTTATTCATGTCGGTACTAATAACGTTTTAAATTCTAGATCGGAAGAACTGCTGGCTAGGTACAGGGACTTACTAGAGCGATTAAAGGAAAAAACAAATAAGATTGTTTTAACAGGTATGCTTCCTCAAATTATCCATCGTAACAATTTCTACAGCAAGCCGACCTATATTAACAATAACCTAAAGTCTCTTTGCCAACAGGAAGGAATGCATTTTGCGAATTTTTGGAACAGTTTCTACGGCAGGAGGGCCTTGTTCCTCGGAGATGGACTTCATCTTAATGACGTTGGAGCTGCGCGTTTAGGAAGACTATTTCATAATACTGTCTCTTCTTTTCAGGCTGCCGTAACTCGAACGGTCCCAGCGTAAATTCCATAAATTTCCACTGCGCTCGCGAAGGTGTCGCAATTACAAACAATTTGAAGGTTCTATCCTTAAATGCTCGTAGCCTACGAAATAAAAGAAACGAATTTTTTTCTTTAATTGCTTGTAAAGACTATGATATAATTGCGATAAATGAATTGTGGCTTAGCACTGAAACTCGTGACTTTGTAGGGGAGTATCAAATTAAAGGTTATAGACTTTTTGTTAAAAGTAGAATAGGTAGGCGAGGAGGCGGTGTTATGTTGTATATCAAAGATAATATAGCGAACGTTAT
The DNA here is from genome assembly GCA_023014485.1 of Bathynomus jamesi. Classification (NCBI taxonomy): domain Eukaryota; kingdom Metazoa; phylum Arthropoda; class Malacostraca; order Isopoda; family Cirolanidae; genus Bathynomus; species Bathynomus jamesi. The sequence goes on from JAJOZX010002977.1 coordinate 504,831, forward strand.
AGAAGTAAAGCACACAATTCCAGAACCGATAGATTCGACTATAGCAGAAATTAAGTTGAACGATTTCAAATTTGTTGTTGCGGTTATATATAGGCCCCCTAATCAAACAGCTGATACGGACGAAGCGTTATATCGTGAACTAAAGAGAATAATCGGTAGTGAGCAGGCTT
>JAJOZX010002977.1:510000-580765 GCA_023014485.1 Bathynomus jamesi
AGTTTTAAGATTTGTGTGCAATGTCTGTAGGGATTCTATCGTATGCGCGGACAAGTTTAACTAAATAATTTCCTCAATAATTTCTTAAATTATTTCCTAAATTATTCCTAAATAATTTCCTAAATTATTTCCAAAATTATTTCCTAAATAATTTCCTAAATTATTTCCTAAATTATTTCCTAAATTAAATTACTTCCTAATGTGTGTAGTTAGAACAAAACCCATCTCATCTTTACCTTTGGACTACCCTGTATAATTATTTTGCGTAAATAATCATAAAAAATAAAATACTTATTCAGAATCATTTAAAAACATCCTATTCAATTCTGAGAATTATTATATTATTAAGATTTCGAAAGTCTTTTTTTTGTTTTGTTTTGTTTAAACGAGTACTTTTTTAATTAACGAAAACGCTGTCGGAATACGATATAAGTTATAGCTAATTTGGACAAAGTCTTCTTTTTATATTACGAGAAGAGACAAATTTTCTTTTTATTTAATAATCTTAAAGTTGTATTTGTGGGGAAAAAAAAGGAAATTATTTCCTAATGAAGGCGTTGTTTTTCGTACCGTACATCCTGTGTGTAGTTTAACCTTGAATATCCTGTATAAAGTGTTGATATAGTTATGCTCCAATTCAATACCTGTTTGTATCAATGTTAATTTTTGTTATGTTAATGTACATGGTTTTAATATTTATTATTGTTCTTATTGAACTGGAAATTGCCTGTAGTTTGTATGGCAATCAAATAAAGTTTGTGTAGTGTATATCATATAAGTACAAGTACCAAACACACACACATATTTATATATATATATATTAATATATATATAAGATATAGGGTGAACCAAATGTAGGTGGACAGTAAATGATAACGTTTATTTGAGAATACATATTTAATTTTTTGTATACTATAATACAAAATAAAATTTAAATAAATTTAGTTATAATATTTAATATAATAAAACACAAACACCATAGTTATAATGAACACCATAGTTATAATTAATATAACACAAACCGTATTCAACCTACTGTCCACCTACTTTTGGTTCACCGTGTATTATATATATAATATATATATATACTGTGTGTGTGTGTGTGTGTGTGTATATATATATATATATATATATATATATATATATATATAATATATATATATAATATATATATATATATATACAGGGCGTCCCAAAAAAATGTATACACACTTTAACAGCTGATAGCTCAATTGATGTTTCTTTCTTCCAAGTTAAACCCATTAGAATTAATAATGGCAGTCAGACTAAGCTTTGAACAAAGGAAATTCATTCTAAAATGCTACTGGAAGTGTGAAAACGCAGTTGAAGTGCAAAGACAGTTTAGGAGGGAGTTTTCAAACAGATCCACCAACGCGACTTACCATCACTCGAATTAGAGATAAGTTTGAAGCCGATGGAACTGTTCAGAATGTCCACAAGAAGCGTTCCGGAAGACCACGGACATCGACAAGCCCCACAAAGCAAGAAAGAGTACTGGAAACGTTCACCAAAGTCCAAGAAAATCTGTGCGGCAAGCGATCGTGAGGTAGGAATTTCAGAATCGTCTGTCCAACGCATTTTGAAGCGCTGTCAATGGAAAAGTTACATTCCAAGATTAGTCCATGCTATTAATGAGATGATCCGGACCGAAGAGTGGAGTATGCGAGTGGTACTTGGCACGATGTGGATGTGGATTGGACGAAGGGGTTTCGTAGAATACCCTCCGCGTCACCAAGACCTCACCACTAGACTTTTTTTATGGGGATACAAAAGCAAAGTCTACGCTATAAAACCTGCAACAGTCGCTGAATTGAGAGCAGCCATTGAACGAGAATACACACAAATACCAAACGAAATGTTTCGTGACGTTTGCGATTCCATTGCTTTCGCGTTATCAGCAGTGCATGGACCAGAACGGACGTGTTTGAAAACAGGCGTTGACAAAACAATTAAATAATGTCTGTAGATTCTATTACATTTTGAAAATGAAATGTATTTAATAAACACTGCCTTTATAATTATTTAAAGTGTGTATACATTTTTTTGGGACGCCCTGTATATATATATATATATAAAACCTTACAACCTTACAACCTTACAAAGGTTCCGCGCGATGATTTCTCATTTCGCGAAGGTCAAGCTTGTCGCCCCTCCTCTCGAGTTGGCCTGGTGAAGTAGTGAGTGGATTCTTGCGCTCCACCTCATAGCCAGGTACGCCGGCTCATCGGGGATTGTTCTGAGCCAGGCGTCTAGTCTTCTTTTGAAGATTTCCACTGCAACTCCCTTCGTGTTTCTTAGGTCTTTGGGCAACTGATTAAACAGTTTTGGTCCTCTCACTACAAAACTATTTTTCTTTCAGGGTTAAGGATGTTCCCTGTCTCGCCTTCAATTTGGGAATACGACACAGTCTACCGCTTCTACTTTCCATCGTTGTTTGGGGAGTTAGGGATTCAGAGTAAGATTAGGGACTAGTTTCCCATTATTTTCCAAGTGTAAATAATGGTGTATCTCTCTCTTCTCCTTTCCAGTGAATATAGGTCTAGTTCTCGTAACCTTTCCCAGTAATTTAGTTCTTTGCACCCATTGATCTTGGCGTGAAGCTTCTTTGGATCCCCTCCAGCTGTCTAATGTCTTCTTTTTTATATGGGGAAGTTAGGACCGAGCAGTATTCTATTTGGGTATGATCAGGTTTTCAGTAGAGGAATCATTACATTCCTATTCCTTCGTTTAAAGGTTATCATATCTGACCCGTTATTCTCTTGCTCTGTTTACTGCAATCTATTTTGTGTTCAAATTTCGCATCATCTGTCATTACAACCCTAAATCTTTTGCTCTGGAATTTCTCTGAATTTCCTGTCCATTTGGGGTATAATATTCCATGCACTTTAGGTCTTCTCTTTTTCCGTACCGAATAGCTGAAATTTCTCGGTGTTAAACTTCATATTGTTGTCTTCAGTCCACTTGTAGATTTTTGTTTATGTCGGTTTGTAAAGCTCCTATGTCTTCTGGGTTTCTTATTTTCTACTGATCTTTGTGTCATCCGCAAAGGATGTTACTGTGCTGTCTCTGGTAACGTCCTCATCTATGTCAGTTAGCATGATTATGAAGAGTAGTGAGCTTAATACTGTTCCTGTGGGTACTGAGCTGAGGACCTCTGATTCTGATGAAGATACTCCTTGTACTGTAACGACTTGCCTCCGCTCACTAAGGAAATTATATATCCATTTCCTACTTTTCCTGTTTATCCCATATATTTCAGTTTATGTATTATGATTCCGTGGTCACACTTGTCGAACGCTTTAGCAAAGTCTGTGTATAGTACATCATAGTTTTCATACTTTCAAGTGAATCAATAATGTTGTTTGTAGTGTTCCTTAGTTGTGATAGGCATGATCTGCCTGATCGAAACCCGTGTTGGTTATCATTGAATTTTTTCTGAGTTTCCAAAAGTCATAGATTTTCTGTCTAACTATTCTTTCAAATATTTTAGTGAGATGAGATGTAAGCGACACTGGCCTATAGTTTTTGGCCTGGGATCGATCTCCTCCTTTATATATTGGGACTATGTTCGCGCTCTTCAGGATGCCCGGTATTTCTCCCGTGTCTAATGATCGTCTCCATATCCAGTATAGGGGCTCAGCGATTGCATTCTTGCAGTTTTTGATCAGTGTGGCATTCCATTTATCCGCCTGCCGCTGAGTGTGTTTTTAGTTTCCCTATGGCTTGTGTAATATCATCCGTCGTGAAGTCGAAATCCGTTTACTTTCCCCTTGTGGTTCTTCTTCAAAGAACGCGTTTCTATCGCATATCAATTTGTCAGTTTTTGGGATACTGAAGAGATGATTCAACTGAGCTTTTAATATTTCAGATACTTCTGTTAGATCATCAGATAAATCACTGTTCTCATTTTTTAAAGGTCCGATAGTCGCTTGGTTTTTCGACTTTCTTTTTGCGAAATTATAGAAGTACTTTGAGTTAACCTTTATCGCTTCTATAGCGTCATCTTCTTCTTTTTCTGTATGCTTCTCGATTTGTTCCTGTATGACGACATCGATACTTTGTAGTTTATCATTTAATATTTTTCTGATGTTGTTATCTTTACAATTACTTAATTTTGCAGTCACTCTTTTTCTCTTTCGGAACAATGCCCTCTTTTGTCTTTCGAACCTGCTTCTCTTTCCTCTTTGTTGTATCTTTGGGACATGTTTTTCCACAATTTCTAACGTCTTCTCCTCTAACGTCATTAGCATCTCTTCCGTTGTCTTGGCCTCGAAAATGGTTTTCCAATCTATTACTTCCATGCTGGATGTCACATCTTCCCAGTTTATAGCTTTGGAGTGAAAATTAAAAATTTCGAATTTGCTTCGTTCTGTTGTGCGTGTTCTTTCCTTTCCTGTTGCCTTTATATTAGTTGTTATTTCAATGATATTGTGGTCTGATATCATAGTTGGGAGATTTCTACATTATCAATTAGATTACTGTTGTTTGTGAATACCAAATCTAGGCAGTTGTTTTTTCTTGTGTTTTCTGTTATTTCTTGCGTTAACATAAATTCATCAGCTAAAGCTAGTAGCATTTTTACCTGCTCCTGGTCTTCTCGTGTGCCCCCCTTGTCCTGGTGGATACATATATTTTTTCCTATCCTTTTATATTTCATGAATGGGAAATTAAAATCACCACAGAGAAAAATATTTGGGGTTGGAGAGTGTAGATCTTTTACTAAGTTTCTTACCTCTGTAATGGAATCTGAAAATTTTGAGGTTGGCGTGTTTGGGGGTCTGTACATTACAATTAGTACCATATTTAATTTTTCAATTTTTGCTGCTACACATTCTACGTAGTTGTTTGAGGTACTTATAGCCATTTCTGCTATGTGCCTTTCGCGTGTGTAAATAGCACATCCTCCTTTACGTCTCACTGTTCTGTCGGCTCGGAGGATGTTATAGTTGTCAATTTGTATTTCTTTTTTGTCAATACAGGACTCACAATTTTCACAGTTCGCCTGGCAGTCCTTTAGATGAGTTTCCGTGAGGCATGCAAAGTCTGCTCCGGCTTCTTGCATGAGTCCTTTCAGGTATGCAACTTTGTTCGTGGACTGGTTTGATTTAAGGCCCTGTATGTTGGCTAGGATTATTTTTATTTTTTCTCTTTCTTTTTCGCATACAGGTGGTTCCGCTTTGTTTTCCGATGGGGGTGCCGGTTTCGTTGCCTTGTGGTCCTCCGAGAATTTACCTCTTTTTATCTTTGTCGGTACCTGTTGTCCCGATAACGCATGAAGTGTCTTTGTTCGTACCTTCTGTCCGGCTCTCGGATTTCTATATTTATATTTGTCAGCTGGTTTTGTAATTGCTGGAGAGTATTTAGCAGCTGAAATGTGTTGGCTGCGTCTAAAAAATTTCCACTCTTCTTTGATGTTCGTTTTTTCTGTTCCCTCGTGCGTTCCTTTGAGGGTGGTGGTATCGGCATTTTTTTTCGTATTTGCAACTCCCATATCTTTCATAAGTGTTGCAGACCGTAAGATGGTGGAACATGCATTTCTTATCAAACTTGCAATATCCACTTGTGTAATGCATTTTGCATAATGTGGGATGTGCATATATGCATTGCCCATCCCGATATCTGCAGTTTCCTTTCGCGTAGTATTTGCATACGATATTTTCTACGCTTCTGCTTTCTTTCTTATTATTTTCCAAGTTCTTAGTTTTGGCATTATCATTATTTTTCTTTGGCTGTTTATTTTCTACGTTTTTAGTTATTATCTTTTTATCATTTCGCTCGTTGGACCGTTTGTCTACTTCGCCACTTTTACTTATTTCTTTCCTTTCATCTATGTCTTCCTTCCGTATTATTGTTTATATCGTTATTTGTTATTAAATTGTTGTTCGTTATTATGCTGTTAATCGTTATTTCGTCTTCTCTCTCATCCACCCTGTTTTTCGTTGGGACCATTTCGGACACATGCGTCCCCATTATTTCATTCTTTTTTGTAACTTTCGAGTCTGCTATCTCCATTTCTTTAAAGACCGCGAAAGAATTTACGTCTGTGTACATGCGCCACATAGAAATTTGATCCCCACGACTTGTTTCGCGTTCGAGACAAGAGTTATTTCCCGATCATTCCAATTCATGCAGTTAAAGTCGTTTAATCGTTGGCAGAAATCACACCTAATCGCTAGGCTTTCCGTTGTTACTAAATTGCACAAATTACAGATTAAGTGAGAATTTGGACCCATATCCATGATATTCCTTAATTAGCTTAAGAAGAAATACCCACACAAATTCTTTATTTATTTTTATTTTTTATTTCTGTTTCTTTCCTTTCGATGGTCGAGGGTATTTCGAGTGTTTTCTGACCTTTGTGTTTTATGACCTTTTTCCTGCTTTGTTTCAAACTTTCTCGAATGCCAACCGTATTTCGTTTTGAATATATACGTTAAAATTGGTGATAAATTATGTAAACTATATTGCACTTTCTTTTCTTTATCTTTATATATATATATGGGAATGAACTCAGAATGTTCCCCTGAGTTTTTTATGATGCACACAGACCGTGCATGGAACAAGGAACTCTTCTGGGATAATTAAATCCACTATAGTCCGAATAAGTAATGGTAAATGACAAATACCATAGTTTTTCTTTTTCACGTCTGGCTAGCATCATGAAAAAGAAAACTATGGTATTTGTCATTTACCATTACTTATTCGGACTATAGTGGATTTAATTATCCCAGAAGAGTTCCTTGCTCCATGCACGGTCTGTGTGTATCATATATATATATATATATATATATATATATATATATATATATATATATATATATACAGTATATATATATATATATATATATATATATATATTTAACCTCGTTTGGGTTCCGTGTGTTGGTCTCTTCACACGAAGGTCAAGCTGGTGGGCCGTGGCCCGCCTCTAGGCCTGGCTTGGTGGAGGAGCGAGTTGCTTTCCTGCGCTCTCCATCGCACATAGCCAGGTACACCCCGGCTCATCTGGTACCGTCCTGAGCCAGGCATCAAGTCTTCTCTTGAAGACTTCAACTTTGACCCCTGCAACGTTTCTGAGGTCCTTTGGAAGTGCTTAAAAAGTCTTGGCCCCCTCACAACCAAGCTATTTTCCTTCAGTGTTGAGGAGGTCCCTTGTCGGGCTTTAATTCCGGAGCACTACACATGCTGCCTTTCTTATTTTCCAGTGTTGTTTGGATGGTATTGGGTTTAGTTTGAGGTTTGGTTCCAGTTTTTCGATCATTTTCCATTTGTAGATTATGGTGTACCTCTCTCTTCTTCTTTTCAGGGAGGTCAGATTTAGTTTGCGCAGTCTTTCCCAGTAGTTGAGTTCTTGGGAGCCACCAATCTTGGCTGTGAAATGTGTCCTGCATTTCTTCTAGTTTATTTATTTCTTCCTTTTTGTATGAGGACGTCAAAACTGAGCAGTATTCAAGTTTTGGTATGATCAGTGTTCTCAGCAGGGGAATCATTACTGTCTTATCCCTCCTTTTGAAGTTCTTAATACCTGTCCCGCGACTCTTTTTGCTCTGTTTATTGCTATTTGGTTTTGTGTCTCGAATTTGGCACCATCAGTCATTATTACTCCCAAGTCGACCGCTTTCGTGCTTCTCTGAATTTCCTGTCTATTTGAAGCATAATATGCAGTCTTAAGTTTTTCGTTTCTACCATATCTCAAGAGCTGAAATTTCCTGGTGTTAAATGTCATATTGTTGTCTTCTGACTAATATATATATATATATATATATATATATATATATATATATATATATATATATAAAATGTATGTATGTATGTATGTATGTCTGTATGTATGTATGTATGTATGTATGTATGTCTGTATGTGGATGTTCTTTGGACTAGACTAACACAGAGCTTTCTTGCTTTCAATGGTGATGAACCACATACGAAAGCTTTGTCAGTACTTTGACTCCCTATTTGCTTGGCAATGCTGCTGCGAGCTGTTCGTACTCTGAAATAGGTGTATGGGCGGAATGGTGCCCTATGTAAAAGATTTAATTTTTCATACTTCCATTTAAACTAGGAATACACTGATGATTTTATATATATATATATATATATATATATATATATATATATATACGGAGAGAGAGAGAGAGAGAGAGAGAGAGAGTTACAAGGACAAAGGAAGCCTCAAAGACCTTCCAGTCCACTCGGGGAAGTTCCTGTTATTAAACAAATTTTTTTCTTTCAACACTTCTAGCAATAGTAGAAAGCTGGATAGAAAAGTATAAGGCTCTCTCCCCACCCTCCGCTCCTTTCCTGCTAGAGGCAGGTACGGAAAAGGTTGAAGAAAATACCTTGACCCTGGAAAAGTAGCCAAGGAAATTTACAGGAAAGTGGGGAATATGATATATATATATATATATATATATATATATATTTTAACTGCAAACAACACACAGTATAATAATTAATGTAAAGAACGACGCTTGTGTAGAAGAGCGTCCGCACAAGATGAGGAGAGAGGACGAACAAATGAAAAATGAGGCACCTCCCAATCGAACCCGGGATCATCCAATTGCCGGTCGGACATGCTAACCACTACACCAAGGTCCCCAATCAGTCAGAAGTCGTAATTCTCCTACATACGAGCGGAATCGAATGCCCTGAGGGGGCACCTTCGCATGCCTTACATATATACATTTTAACTGCAAACAACACACAGTATAATTAATGTAAAGAACGACACTTGTGTAGAAGAGCGTCGCACAAGATGAGGAGAGAGAACGAACAAATGAAAAATGAGGCACCTCCCAGGAATCGAACCCGCGATCATCCAATCTGCTCGTATGTAGGAGAATTACGACTCCTGACCTATTGGGGACCTTGGTGTAGTGGTTAGCATGTCCGACCGGCAATTGGATGATCCCGGGTTCGATTCCTGGGAGGTGCCTCATTTTTTATTTGTTCGTTCTCTCTCCTCATCTTGTGCGGACGCTCTTCTACACAAGCGTCGTTCTTTACATTAATTATACTGTGTGTTGTTTGCAGTTAAAATGTATATTTACGGCATGAAAAGGTGCCCCCTCAGGGCATTCGATTCCGCTCGTATGTAGGAGAATTACGACTTCTGACTGCTGGTAGCTACATAATTTGAATGCGGAAGACGATCACTTATCCAATTACTGAACAGACTGAACGAACGTTGCTTAACCTTTTGCTGATTCAGCTGGAAGCGTTGTTGTGACGTGGACACGATGTATCCAACATGTCCGACCGGCAATTGGATGATCCCGGGTTCGATTCCTGGGAGGTGCCTCAGTTTTCATTTGTTCGTTCTCTTTCCTCATCTTGTGCGGACGCTCTTCTACACAAGCGTCGTTCTTTATATATATATATATATGATACACACAGACCGTGCATGGAACAAGGAACTCTTCTGGGATAATTAAATCCACTATAGTCCGAATAAGTAATGGTAAATGACAAATACCATAGTTTTTCTTTTTCATGATGCAAGCCGACGTGGGCAACGGGTCTCTCGCAAAGAGGTCCCATAAATATAGCTTCCCTCACCAGCTATCTGCAAAGCAGACAGGATCCAGCTTTGGGACATGGATCCAAAGCTGGATCCTGTCTGCTTTGCAGATAGCTGGTGAGGGAAGCTATATTTATGGGACCTCTTTGCGAGAGACCCGTTGCCCACGTCGGGCTTGCATCATGAAAAAGAAAAACTATGGTATTTGTCATTTACCATTACTTATTCGGACTATAGTGGATTTAATTATCCCAGAAGAGTTCCTTGTTCCATGCACGGTCTGTGTGTATCATAAAAAACTCAGGAACCATTCTGAGTTCATTCCCATATATATATATATATATATATATATATATATATATATATATATATATATATATATATATATATATATAGGGTGTCCCATAAGTCCGGCATCATAGGAGAAATTCATATTTTTCTATTTGTTCAAACCATATTCATATTTTTCTCTTTCTACAGGCCATAATGTCTGTGAGCAAGGAAGAACGTATCCAGATAATTCTACTCATAGATTTTTATCTCTGGGCCACTTGAAAGCGCTGGTATACGCAGAGAAATTAGGAGTGTTGGACATTTGCGGCAGCGCATTATTGGGGTATGCAACACCATTACTCCTGACATCATTCACTGTGTGCTTGCTGACTGGGTATCACGTCTGAATTTGTGTATTGAAAACAATGGTGGACATACTGAGCACGTTCTGTAAATAAAAGCTTTTGTTTTGCCTTTTTTTATTATTTTTCCTATGATGCCGGACTTATGGGACACCCTGTGTATATATATATATGTATATATATGTATATATATATATATATAATATTTCAAACAGTAAATAATCAGAAAATGTGTAAGACTAAAAATGAATTTTTTTATTGTATTTTTTTTTAAATATAATTATTTTAAAATTCTAAAACAATTTATTCCAAGTTTTAAGTTAATTGTCGTAATTATGAAGTTCCTATTGTCATATTTAAGTTTTGAGACATTTTCATAAAAATAAATAAATAGTAATAACTTAGAATTTACGAATTAGTCCTTCTTCGTAACAGTAGCTGTCGTGTGACAGAGGAGACCTACAGCTTTACGTGGAATCCGAACCACCTGCTGGTAGCTACATAATTTGAATGCGGAAGACGATCACTTATCCAATTGCTGAACAGACTGAACGAACGTTGCTTAACCTTTTGCTGATTCAGCTGGAAGCGTTGTTGTGACGTGGACACGATGTATCCAACATGTCCATTAAAGCTCTGTGAACAAGCTTTTGGAGTTAGATTAAATTAGGTTATCGGTTAGCAGTGGTGGGCACGGTTCCGCTAATCCGCTAACCGTTAATTAGCGAAAATAACTTTCCGTTAGCGGATTAGCGTTTCCGCTAACTTTGAGAACCGTTAGCGGACCAATTAGCTTCCGCTAAATTTAGTTCAGCTAACTTTAAGTCCGCTAACCCTAAATCATACATGTTTGTTCCAGTCTGTTCTGAGCGTGTCTGCAACAGTCAGTCTGGCACGCTATTGGCTGACTACGTGTAACACAAGACGTGATTGGTCGACACAGCAGCAGCGTTGTGTAATTCTGCAGTTCAGTTCACTTACGACGCTACAGTCTTACAGTGTCAGCGACAGCGTACGTTATCATAAGCATATTTTCGTCAGTTTACCGAGTCTACAAGTTTTTGCAATGGAAAGTGAAGACGTTTTGGTTCCGCCTGAGGATGTTGGGCCTGTTGATGGCCAGGTCCGCCAGGACCAGCCCAACCAGGAGTCTCAGAACCCGTGGCCCCACCTGGAGGGCTACTTTGTCTTTATGTCAAGGGATAAGAGAAACGTCAACCTCTTGTATTTCCGGTGCGTCTTGTGCCAGCCCAAGGAGACCACCATCAAGGGACACGCGTCGAGCCTCTACAACTTGAAGTCGCATGTCAAGAGGAACCACCCAGCGCATGCCATCCAGTTTGAGGAGAGGATCAAGGCCGGCTCTTCCCGTGGGAAACACAGGCAATCTTCTGGTAGCAGTGTCAGTAGCAGGAGCAGCAGTCAGTCGTCGCAGCCACCTGCAAAGAAAATACGCCAGCCCACCATTGGTGAGGCGTTTGGCCAATCAGCTGCTGGCACTGGCGTCCGTCAGTCTGTGGTGGACACAAGGATTGTGGACCTGTTCGTCTGCAACATGCTACCGCTGCATGTAGTGGAGTCCCCCACCTTTGTCAGCTTGATCAAGACGCTGAACCCCAGCAAGACGTCGATGTCCCGCTGAACCCCAGCAAGACGTCGATGTCCCGCTGAACTCCAGCAAGACGTCGATGTCCCGCCGCACCCTGGGCAGGAGGATCTTGGCAAGTCATAACCAGCTGGAGGAGTATCTTATTAGGTATTTATAATTTATAAAAGTTTATTAAATTATTATTAATGGTATTTCATATTTTCTTCATACGATTTTATCTTGACTATGATTAATCTATAATATAATCTATATATTATAATATATATAATATAATAATAAGTTTTTGCATAAAATAAGTTTGATTTTTGTTAGCCAAATCTAAGTCAATTTTCCGCCAAATTCTGTACTCCCACCTCCACGATCTAGTTGCCATGTTGCCTCTGTTGATGAGCGAAAAAACCTGAATTCCATATTTTTTTCGATTATTCCCAAAATACGTCAGATGATCCCCTTAAGCAAATCATATCATATGATTTGCTTATTAAAATTAATAAATATAGATAGACATAGTCATTACTTAATTATATATTTTTAATTTTACAACTTATGTCTCTTTACAATTTGTAATTTTTAATTACAGATTGCTGAAGGATGTCCCCTTGGTGGCGACCACCGCGGACTGCTGGTCGGCCCACAACAGGTCGTACCTGGGGATGACGGCACACTGGCTGGACCCCAAGACCCGCACGAGACAGTATGCCGTCCTGTCCTGCTCTCGGCTCAGAGGGCGTCACACTTTTGATGTTCTCGCCGAGGCCATGGTGGACACCCATTACAAGTTCCACCTGCGGGACAAGGTGACCAGGACCACGACGGACAACGGCAGCAACTTCGTCAAGGCGTTTGTACAGTTTGGCACAGAAGCTGAACTCTTGCCAGACATTCCTGAGCCTGCTGCCGATCCGGACGTGTGGGGCGTCGAGGATGTGGACATGGACGTGGATCCCGGGGATGGGGCTGTGGACGAGGTGGAGTACATCTCTGTTGAGGCCGCCCTTGAAGAGTCCAGCGGCCTGGGCCACAACCTGCCAGTGCACATGAGGTGCGCAGCCCACACCTTGAACTTGGTAGCCAGCGTGGATGCCGACAAGGCGCTTGACAGCGCTCCGTTCAAGTCGGCCTACAGGAATACCATGTCCAAGGCACAGTAGCTGTAGAACCAGCAGAGCCGCAGCACGGTGTCGGCAGACAGCATTCTGGACGAGTTGAAGAGGAGGCTGGTGGTCCCCAACAGTACCAGATGGAACTCCACCTATGACTCTGTTGTTGTCCTCAACAACCTGCTGGAGAAGAAGAGGGAGCTGTCCACAGGGTGATGACGCAGCTGAAGCTGCAGACCTTCACTGATTCTGAGGTCGGCTTCTTGAAGGAGTACGCCCAGGTGATGTCCATTGTTGCCAAGGCCTTGGATAAGATCCAGGGGGAGGACCAGGCCTATCTCGGGAGCCTTCTGCCAACTGTAGCGGCTGCCGTCATGAGGTTGAAGGACGCCAAGTCCAAAGGCCTCCTGTACTGCAGTCCTCTGGTAGACGCGATACTGGCAGGCATCACCAAAAGGTTTGGGCCCCTCCTACAAGACCAGGAGTGCCAGCTGGCCGCTGCCTTCCACCCCAGGTTTCGCCTGTTCTGGCTGGAGAAGCATAATTACAGCCAGCTCAGCAGGGTAAAGAAGGCCATGAAGACCGGCGTGGAGACAGCCCTGAGGGAGACCATTGAGGAGGGCAGCAGCACCAGCTGCACCACCAGCAATGAGGATGAGGAAGATGACTTCTTCAGCAGCATCACTCAGCCCCAGGTGAGCAGGAGCCACAGGTCACTGAAGTCCAAGGCACAGATCTTGGTGAAGACCTGGCTGGAGGCCGGCTCGAAGGAGGTCCTGACTGACGTCGCCTTCTTGGGTGAGCAAGTGTTAATCGACCTGTTCATCAAGTACAACACAGCCATCCCATCCAGTGCTGCAGTTGAGCGCCTGTTATTAGATTATTAAAGTTATTTTTTATGTGTATTTTTATTTCTTAATATTTTTGATTCGTTTAATACTTTTTGTACTGTAAATGAACTGTATGTTGAATGTAAACTAATGTTTAATTTCATTTGTTCATTTAATTATTTATGTACACCTTGATCATCATCTGATCTTGGCATGCTATACCTTTTTGGAAAGCTCTATGTATAAGCTGCAACATATTAAAATTTCAGCTCTCTTTATGGGTTTTAGAGCCAAAAAAACAAACCGAAGCTGAATTCATGTAATAAAAGTTAGCGATTAGCGATTATCGTTAGCTTCCGCTAATTTTTTTAGCGTTTATCGGTTTAGCGTTATCGAAGTTAAGTTTTGAGTCAGCGGTTCAGCGGTTATCGAAGCTAACTTTTCGGTTAGCTGTGCCCACCACTGTCGGTTAGTATAGCTTAGGCTTAGGTTGCGTTAGGTCAGGTTACGTTTAGGTCAGGTCAGGTTATGTTAAGTTTCGTTAGATTAGGCTAAGTTACTAGAACTAGAGTTCACGGAAGCGAGAAGATTACTGCAACCTCATTCTGGAGTATTTGTAAAAGATTCGGCAGCACTTTGAAAGGCATTTGTACGCACGCAAGCATTGCCGGAGTTGTCTGTTCCCCAGACGAAACCGTATTCACGGTGCACAATGCACATGTTCATTTTTACGTTTTGAAAAGTGGAACCTCATTTTATCGTATGGAAATAGATCTGACAGCTTGTGAGCGAAACGTGGAAATCCCTGTGTGAAACGGCATGTACACGGTGATCCAAAAAGGCGTTCCCAGAACTTTTTATGCAACATTACTTCTGGAAATACCTTTTCGGATTACCCTATATATTAATAATGCTTTGGAACTATAATGTTATTAAGTGCGTAATAAAAATGTAATATCATTTTTAAATGCATGAAAAATGTCATTTCTAACAGCAGTTGAAAGATCTCATGGGTTGGTTACTATGTTTTTCGTACATTTTATTTTCTCTTCAACTGGTTTCTACACAAAGCAAACATTAAATTAAGTAAATAATTTTACTAAATTAATTTTAATAAGTAAATTAATGCGGTTTTTCATTTTTTTTAAATTAACATTTTTTAAATTAAAATTGCCACTAAAACTTGTTATTATAATTTCTGTCTGTCTGTCTGTTGTATATTCTTTATACACACCGAAACCCCTTTGGGGAGGAACTGAGAGGGGGGCCCCCTAAACGAATAGAGTAATCTGCACCAAATTTAGTATACACATTTAAGCGAGAACCATGGAAATTGTGTTTCGGGCAAAGCTTCCACGAGCGAATATTATTTCGCCCTACATTTATTTCAGAATCACCCTAAAAAATTATCATATTACCCTAAAAATTATATGAATATACGAGCAAATGTTACAAAACGTGTCATTATGAATATGTTATGAGTAAGGCCCGGATGTTTAGGCACTAATAAACTACAAAGTAGGCAGGCTAAAGGCAAATAAAATACAGAAAAAGGCACAAAAAAGGCATTTATTTTCTTACAATTCAAACAAAACATATCAACACATGAAATACAAAGAAAGAAAAATTGCATGAAACAAAATGTTTTATTGATTGCAATAAATGACAAGCATTTTTTTCAAATTTTATGTTTAATTTTACACTTTTCGATGCACTGACTTTAGGCACTGTGACACGTGCGTACAGCAGAAAACGAATGACCATGTGTCGCGCAGGGTTCTACGACGAAACTACGGTTGCCAGTAATTTCAATCGTATTTCGGCTAATGATAACATCATATTTTAAAATCCTTTTTTAATAATGAAAAGTATGACAAAAATGGCGCTTTACCCTGATATACAGTTACCTGATATAGGCGGGAAAGGCATTTTATGGCATTTTGCCTGAACAATTGAACATCTGGGCTCTAGTTATAAGATTTTAGCCAATAACTCCTTAATAAGTCTTATTAAAGGGACACGTTGCGTCAAAAACCGAGTTTTGAGTTATTTATGGCAAAAAATCAAGCGAAAATTTGCTTTCATTTCATTTAATGCGTTTTTCAATCCATACAATATTTACAGATATTCGTTGTGAAAATACGAATTTTAGCCCAACAAATCCTTTTAGTGGGTTATTCAGTCCACCAGTTGGCGCCGCTTGACAGAAATCGCGCACCTTATACAAATGTAGAACGCAGTATCCCATATCAAGGTCACAGATAGGTTATGTCGAAGAGGTGTACAAGAAGAGGCAGATGACTGGTATAAAAAATCAAACTGGGACCAAACGCGTTAAAGACGAGTTGGCGCACGTGCAACATAAACAGCATCTTTGCATCAGACTGCGACATTATATACAAAAATAACATGTACTTATATTTTTTCCTTAATGTCGTTTGATTATACATTAAATTTATGTATAATTTATTAACATATATTTACTACTTCCTGCTGATACTACGATTACCCTAAAATATGAGTAAAATGCCCTAAAATATCTTTGATTACCCTAGATTTTGTGAAATTCATGTTCGCCCTAAATTTCACCAAAAAGATGGTCCGATTAGCCGAAAATGGTTCTAGTATAGTGTATATATATATATATATATATATATATATATATATAATTAAAAAACAGTTTGTGACTGGATTTCCCGAGAAAAATAAATTTAACAAATAGTTTTTAATATTAAATATAATTCAAAGACTTTTTGTTGTTATATATATATACAGTATATATATATATATATATATATATATATATATATATATATATATATATATATATATATATATTAGCCAGTTATGAAGTTTATCATTAGCTACTATAATTACTATAATTATATAATATGTACACATAGTGCGTGCGCTCGCACGCATTACCGCTTACCCTGTAGACGTACCCACTGCACGCCACTGATATATATATCAGAGTCATACCATATTTCCTTAAGTCCTTTTTTGTGGTTTTGAGAAAAACAAAAAAAAAGGGTTCTAAATTAAATTACTTGCAAAAATTCATATTTTCGTAAGTCATATCACCCTTATAGTTCATCCTACAAGGACGAAATTTGTACCAAAAGATGCGCAATTTTATTTACATGACATCAGCAACAAAAAAAAATGTCAAAAAGCGACTTAGGAAATTTTGTTTTGACGGTGACGATATATATATATATATATATATATATATATATATATATATATAGTGTGTGTGTTTCTTATTTATTTAGAAATACTTTGAGAGAGACAGAGAGGGGGAGAGTGCAAATTAATTATGTGCGATCCATATAAACAACTCCATCATCCCATGAGCTGGTAGTAATTCAGTGGCTAGCACAGTTTCCCTATAAGCGAAGTGAAGACACTGAGGTCGGGGGTTCGGCTCCCGATGGTACTGGTAATAATAGTCCAAGAGTTACCGGAATGAGCCGCATAATTTTTTCTGGCCTGAGCGCTGTATTAGTTTCTGGTCCTCAACTGATAAATATTATATAACCTTTAAAATTTTTCCTACGAAAGAATTAACACGATAAATTAACCTTAGCATTTAATATAATAATAATAATAACGTGCAACTGAGAATTTCTTGAATTATGTATGGATAATTTGGGCGAATCGGAACACTTTTCATTCGAGTAAAAGCGTCTGTCATGATGATAAACCCACCTCAGGTCTTCAAGTTCGGATGTAAACATTTGCTAAATAAATATTTCTTAAAGTGTATTAATTCACGTTGGGAAAAAAAAATATATATATAGGCCTATATACAGTATACATATATTATAAAATTAAATCTAAGATTATGTAACATAAGCTGTAAAATATTAAACTTAAATTTATAATAATAATGATCATAAAATGTAATAAAATAACAACAATAATAATAAAACAAAATAAAATATCGGGTCGGCAAAAAACAAAAAGGGAGACCTTTTAAATCCTTTATATCTCTACAAATACGGTACATAGAACCGTGAAATGTTAGTACGTTAGTACTAGGTAATTTTATGGTTTGTACGCCATCTTTTAGCATTTTAGCTGAGAAATTGGATTTATGGCGAATATTCCAGAAAAATATTGCTAATAATAGGTTCAAATTAATAATTAATTAAAGCAATTTTAATTAACGTAAGCCAACTGCAGGAGGTTTGGACAAGCTTCTCAAGAAAATCGATAAAACAGGAGATATCAAAAGAATACCAGGTAGCGGTATTAAATTTGGACACCAAACAGTCCTATAGATGAGTTCCGTCCTAGACTGAAAAAGGTTGGAGAAGTTTGTGGTAAACATATCGAGCAGTTTTTTTTAACATCAAGGTAGCACCGTATGCGAGTACTTTGTAACTTTTTATCTGCAGATACACTGCAGTAGTAGTGTAAATGGAGAATTTCCAGTGGCATAAAGAAATGTTCAATAAATCCATAATTTTCATTAGTTTTCTTTGAAATCACCTCACCGTATAGGAAATTTACTTAGTTGTAGGGTGTGAAAAAATATTGAAATCTGACCATAACTTTGGATTTTACAGCCAAAGTTCGAGGTCTCCCTCTTTTTTGCCGACCTGATATATAAATAAAAAATCGCTAATATATTTTTTTTCCGCGTAATTCTGCTTTCAGATTTGGTTTACAGAATTCTCGGAAAATCTACCAAGCGGAAAAATTTCCTCTTTCCACGTTAAGTCTTTGATTTATGATTGTTACTCGTAAAAGATTGATTTTAAATTTATTTTTAAACATGTATCGCAAAAGAGCGCGATAAATTCCATCATTATCAAAGTAAGTTATCTAAATACATTTAATACTGTATAGACTATAGACAATTACAATTTTTGCCTAAACCTAACAAGTTTTTTGTTGTTTATAATCAAATGAAATGAAAAATTAGACTTTACATGAAAAAAGGAGATTTTTCCGCTTTGTAGATTTTCCAAGAATGTGTGTGTGTGTGTGTGTGGAACATGAAGGAAGCCACAATCCAGTAATTCCACTTAATCTCGCGATACGAGTCCTTTGTAGCGCACAAGGTTAAATGAAAGACAAGCAAATATACAGTTTATATTATTTTATAAACAAATATTTACGTTACTTTCAAAGTATGTATGTATGTATAGACCCTTTTCATAATAATATAACGTAGGACAAATCTTAAAACTTCAATTCTTTGTATGTGAAATGTAGGCAAAGATATTTGAGAATTGCTCTAAAAAATGGTTGGTTGAAAAACGTGGGCAATCGCTTGCAAAAATTTGGCTCAGCAGCATTGATTCGAGAAATGTTGATTTTGTTTCAGGTTATTTTCGTTAAAGGAATTATGGCAATTATACCTTATACTTGGCAATCATATTTCAGTACAACTGTCGTTCTTAAAGATTTAAAATCAAATAATGGTATAGAGAAGTTTTACCGAAACGTCAGCTTCACAAAGAAAATGTGTTGGTATGGTTCTAATACGCTGATGACCAGGTCATAAAGCGTTGAAATTCACGATACAACTCGTAATCCTGGATTCGAAAAAAAAAAAAAGAGATACGAGCTGATCTTATGTTCTCGTTTCTGAGAATGCATGTTGCAATTTGAATTTTAAAATGCAGAAAATATGCTGTTTGCTCGAAGACCGGAGTATCTACTTTCTGTCCCTTCGATTTGTTAATAATTTAGTTTTTAACAGGTGTTTTTCAGTTCTTAATTTTAAATTAAGTAAATATTGTTTATATATATATATATATATATATATATATATATATATATATATATATATATATATATATATATATAAAGAATGTGGTAGATATACATGGGCTGATAGATGGATAGTGTAGGAAGTCGTTCTAACTGCATATAAGCGATTGATTACAGTTTTAGGACATTCTTTTCTAACTTTTTCTTTAAAGAAATGTAATAAATACGGTATTAATTAATTCACAATTCACATCACACTTCAAACAAGAACAAAGAGTAAAATTGTATTGAAGATTTAAAAAATTTTATATTGGGGAAAAATACAACAATTTATTCCTAGTTGGCAGCTTTGGATTTCACCGTGTGTATATATATAAGCTCTCCTGGATTACCGTTCATGAGTTTTGTTGTACCGTGTTGTTGTGAGGAGTGGAATTTTGACCGTCTACAAACATGATGAGGTAATGTCATTCTTTGTTTCTCGTGACAATAAATTTTATTTCAAATTCTCTTCATAAAAATTAAAAAGTTGAATTGCAGATTTGAAATAAGTGCGTCACAAACATACGAATAATAACCAGTTTTAGGGTTTTCCACTATTGGGTGCATTTAAATTCGATCCCCATCTATTTTATGGCCATCCCTGAGAATTCTAATTATACACTGCGAGCAGCAATTCTTTTAAAAATATAATTATGACCACAAATATACTTCCTTAAACAAAACGTACGAAATCATAAAAATTATATATATAAAACCTTGGTTTTGCTTCCGTCGGAATTGTTCATTCTGACGAAGGTCAAGCTTGTCACTCCACCTTAGACCTACAGTTTAACGTGGAATCCGAACCACGCCACACCAGCAGCCCAGCGTCTTAACCACTAGGCTACCCAGGGTACCCATTTATCTACCAACCAATTTTTTTTATTGTGTGGAAAGATGAACAGCTGGGTTTTGCTGCGCGCCGCCTGCTATCGCCGGGTCTCTATCCCGGGGCCGATAAATTCGTCGTCAGCGACGCTAACCACTGTACGGTACTTTTCCGTTATACCCCGCAATTTTTATAAGTCCCCACTGTCAATCGCCCTTGACGATTGGTTAGGTTTAGTCGTGATATTTTCGTTGTTTATATACGTACAGTACATATTGATCCCCGTCACATGACCTTTGCCGTTCGGAAGGATGTTAAGCATCCCCAAACGTTAAGGTCAAATAGTAATGTTTAACTGTGCATACGGAAACACAATGAGGTAAGTCTCTATTTATGTTTGTCGATGTGTTTGACAAGTAAACTTATACACATTTTATGCCAGCACATAGCATGACTTATCATTAGTCGTACCATTAGGAGTCGAACCTCGACCTCAGTGTCCTTCGCTTATGCCTTATAGGGAGATGGTTACTCACTAGCGCTAGATCAGTGAGTGTCAGAGTTTCCTTGAAGACACTAAGGTCGGGGGTTTGACCCTCGATGGTACTAGTAATAATAACTTAGGTCTTAGGGGTTAGCGCAGTAGGCGGCATTCTTCTGGTCTGAGCGCTGTGCCCTCCTAGCTGGGTGCCGACACACATTTAGTGGACTGGACGTTCTACCGACATTCTAATAACCTAAAATTTAACTTACCCAACCTAACCGTCCCGGTGGTGTAGTGGTTAGCATAGCTGACTACGAATCCACCGGCCCCGGTTCAATTCCTGGCGAAAGCAGTCCACCAACCTACTTTTTCTTCCAGAAAAAATAGGTTGGTAGGTGGCCTAGTGGTTAAAACGTTGGGCTGCTGATCGGAAGGTCGTGAGATCGAGTCCGGGCAAAGACTTCGTAATTTCTGACCACCCGTGGTTTGTCGTGGTTCGGATTCCACGTTAAGCTGTAGGTTCAAGGTGGAGCAACAAACTTGACCCTCATCAGAATGAAAATTCGGGCAGAAGCAAAAACCAAGGTTAACCAAATATAATCCTGGTAAATATGAGAATAAATGACAGACAGAAAATACCACTTAATAATAATAATAATAATATTATTAATATTATTATTATTATAAACAGGAAGTTTCTTACACAATGTCATCACAAAATGTCATCACGGGAAGTCTTTTTTTCATCATGTTTGCAAAAGTTTCCCGTTTTGGAAGAAAGGTTTTTATTATCTTTCCTATTATTCTTGCTGCTTGATTTACAGTACCATTGGAATGTTACTGAACTAAATTAAAAATTATTAAAATTCTGAAATGAAACGCTCACAGTTAATTAGTTCAATTAATTGAACGAAATGCGAACGAAAGGAATAATGTTCGCAGAAAGAACTGACCTACTAAAAAATTAGTAAATTTATAATAGGCATGTACAGTAAACTAGATTAAGCTTCGGTTGAAAGAAAATTTCCTTTATTACTTATTGTCTTTCATTCTAGTTGTTCTTGCTTGTCTTTTTTTTTTGGGGGGGGATGTTTATAATTCCTTTCTTAAGAGGCTTACAACAGAATTATTATTGTCAAACTCGTTAGAGAGAGAAATTTCCGTACAAAAAAATTATCACTAATAATACAATAATAACCTTACCTTACAACCTTACAAAGGTTCCACGTGATGATTTCTCATTTCGCGAAGGTCAAGCGTGTCGCCCCTCCTCTCGAGTTGGCCTGGTGAAGTAGTGAGTTGGATTCTTGCGCTCTCCACCTCACATAGCCAGGTACGCCCGGCTCATCGGGGATTGTTCTGAGCCAGGCGTCAAGTCTTCTTTTGAAGATTTCCACTGCAACTCCCTTCGTGTTTCTTAGGTCTTTGGGCAGCTGATTAAATAGTTTTGGTCCTCTCACTACAAAACTATTTTCTTTCAGGGTTAAGGATGTTCCCTGTCTCGCCTTCAATTTGGGAATACGACACAGTCTACCGTTTCTACCTTCCACCGTTGTTTGGGGAGTTATGGGATTCAGAGTAAAAGTACATTTGTAATTCTTTACAAAGCGTCATGTTCGTTCACAAATTAATTAATTTATAACAATGCAGTAAAAACTAAAAAAAAAAATTTAAAGATTAAAAACAAACAATTTAAAATGTGACTTTTAAAAGTCCTCATTTTATTACCTTCCGATATGTTTTCTGACCTTCACCTTCAGTATTAGCCGTCACTCTTATTCAGACCAGTTTTAGAGAGGTCTGATAATGACATACAATCTACAGGGAGATTACGTTAATCGTACAAATGGGATTTGTGCTGCTTTATTTATAATAATTATAATATGACCTTCGGAATTTCCCTACTTTTCGTAGAAAATGGAAGGCAATTAAAATGTATGGATGGTATGGCTGTGTTTTGACGCTTACCTTTAGTAGAATATTTTCTAAGCTTGCAAAGCGATGTTTTGAAGGATGTGGAGAACAAATCAGGGTTGTAAGGCTGTGTTTGCAATAATAAGTAGGCTATACTGTATATTTATATAACAGAGGTAAACGTAAAGTATTAATTTTCCTTTAATTAGGTTAATAATACTAATTTTAATTACAAAAATCTTAGTCATAAGTTAGGAAGCATAAACTTAATAAGACTACTAGGTCCCATACTTTTACATAACAGAAAAAAATGTTGAACTCGACTCAATGCGGTTAGTTCACATACATTGGTCTACACATATTTTAGGTCTGAAGCCAGTCTTAGCAATAGGGAGCTGGGTGCAGTGACGAAACCTGTTGTACCTAATTTGCTTGGTCTAATTCAGTTCTCCCTCCAAAGGAGACATTTTTACCGGTTGGTAGTTACTTACTGCTTGCTTCAGTGACCGCTGGTGGAGAAAGGATGTAAAACAGATCAACCAAGCAACTTCTCCACATTTGTCAGCATTGGCGAAACATGTAATGCTATATTTCCTAAGATACAAGAGTGGTTACCAAAGTTACAGGAAGACGACACTTTTAAAAAATACATTTCTTATAAGATAAAATCAATTACTACAAAATGATGTTTCTAAAGCAATTCTTCCTTACTGTCCGTTGAGTTGCTTTCAGATTCACAATTTCCATGTAAATAAAACAAAAATACTTGCCTGGCAAGGTAAGATGCCAGTTGTTGATTGTTGAAAATATTTTGTATATAATAACGATCTCCTCTGAAATAGATAAATTATTTGGCCTTTTATTGACCTACATGTAATTTTAAAAGTCATAATTATTTTTACTAGCAACAACTGACAACTGTAGACTGCGTGGCAATCTTCCAAGATTCTTGACTTCATGTTTTTTATCCAGTATGTTTTCCTTATTATTAACATCACATAAATCTTGTGGGGGATGTTTAACCTCCTTCGCAACATCTAAAGTCATATAACAGAGGGAACCTACAGTTTACGTGGGATCCGAACTGCGGGTTGCTACATAATTTGGGCCCAGAGAACGATATATATATATATATATATAACCCCCGATTCAGACCAAATAATTGGCATTTTGACCTTTAAAAGACCCATTAAGCTAGAAATTACATACACATTGTTTCCAATCTGTTAGTAGGAAGCCCCAGAGCCACGTTAAGGTCGATTGGAATCTCTGGAGTTTTTTTTTTATTTTTTTAGTTTTTTCTAGTTTTTTATGGTTTTTTTTAGGTTTTTAAATTTTTTTTTACTTCTTTTGTATTTTATATTTATATATATATATAATTTTTTTTTATGAAAAATTGCATAAATCCCCTTTTTTAATAAAAAATTGCATTAATCCCCCTTTTAAACTAATAATTACCTAGTAATTACGAAGATTCTTTTTTTTTATTCCTTTTAAATTTGTGGTTTGAATTTTAGCTTGAAGCTGAGCTTCATCTTTAACTGTAGGAGCCAGATCAGTTATAAGCTTAATAGCCCTTTCAGCATAATCATTGACAACCTTCAAATTACCCATTTCATTATAGTTTGGATGTGAGCACCATTCTCCCACTGGCTTTGACAACCAACAACTTTCTAAATTCATGATTTTAAAAGATTTTCCATGAATTAGGTCCTATCAAATCCATTAGATGTATATCTGGGTGTAGTTCTGGAACTTCTGGCTTTCCTATAATAATTTCATCTGGAACTTCAGTTCCTAATAAACGAGCTGCGATACTTGCTTTTGTATTCTCATCTAAAGTTTTACTAAAAAGAGGTAAAACTACAAGTTCTTGACTTAAATACCACTTGTGTCTTAAGAATGCATCTACTGCAGCAATATAAACTTCTGGATCTACTTCCTGCCAGACATTAACTAATTGCTTATAAAATCGCAGGTCATTGAGTGGTGCTTCTGCAGCTAATGGGGGTTTAGCCAATAAGGGCCATAAACTAAAGATGTAAACTTGACAAATCTTCCAAATGATTCTTTTACTTCTGGTTCATAGTTAAGCTGATCTCTAAATAAGACAAGTTTATTTGAATACAGCTGAGGTGCCATGAATCTAGCTCCTGGTTTACGAAGATGTATCTTTGAAGGCCTGTGCCCCAACAATAAACAGTTTAATTCTAAATATTCAAGTAATCATCTCTGAAATAATTTTTGTTCTCTAATAAAGAATTATAAATTATATTTGCACTTTCTTTAATATCCATCAACAAAGGCTCAGTTATATTTATTTCTTTAGTTTGGGATAATGTTATTTTGGACCAGCTTTTCGAAAATTCTTCAAATATGGGATAATCGGGACCAGTGCTTTTTCCAAAGATGCATTGCCAAACAGATTTTACAATAAGTTCGCCAATGTGGTGACGGCATGCTAAATATAATAAGGGTCTATTCAGATTTCTTTCTATATAAATGCAAGCTCCTTTGTTAATACCTGTATTTGAGGCCGTCGTGTCAAATGACATACCTCTCACCTTTCCTGTGACCTGCCAATCTGTAAGGAGCTTGAATGTAGCTTTAGACATTTGTTCACCAGTAGCATTTTGAATAATAGGTATCCCCAAAATTTTATCAATATCAGGAGATCCAGTAGCAGCAACAGCAAGCCTCTCTTAGCCTAAAATCTGTTTTGAATCCCAATGGACAAGAAGATGTTTTATATTGGTATTTTGAAATAATTCTTTGACTTCATTTTCAGTTTTTACCCTATTTTCTTGTGTTGCTGTATGAGTAGATGTTTTTGAAACTGCATAATCGTTTAGGTCTCCACCGCCGGCTCTAATTAAAGCAGAAATTATTAATGTAGCTGTTCTAACAAATACATTTCCTCTGTCTATAACACTGGCTACAATAGACTCTTTAAGTACATTTCTAGGTAGGTAGATAGGCTTTTGTTCTTTAGTTGTTTTTAGTCTTTTATTGAGGTAATCATAATCGTTAGAACTATCTCCCTCACATTCTAATTCCTCTATTTTCACTTTAGATGGTTTGCTTATTCTCTCTTGTTCTTTCTGACGTAAACGTTCATTGGTTGCTAGTCTTTTTATTTTATTTTTTATTCTTTGCTCTGAAATCTTATCTCTTGAACCCAGTGTAACTTTATATCCCTCTCTCAGCATCTTTAAAAACTCCAGATCTTCCTCAACTTCAGCTTTCCCTAGCTTTTTTGAAAGAATTTTTTCAGGAAATGGGTGAGCGACATCAAATATTGTTTCAAGTTTTTCATAAAATTTGTTTACTGAACTTAGGTGCTCTTCAGTTTTTCTATATTTATGTTTTGTTAGAACATACCATTCCTGGTGCAACTTAAGAAGTGTTTTAACAGCATATTGTCTGCTACCAGTAGGTAAATTGCATTTATTCCAAAAGGAGAACACATGGTCTATTACCATGCCAGCTTGATGACTTCCAAGTTTTCCTTTAACAAGGGACTGATTATAATTAGGATTGCAAGCCTTAATATGATGGAAATATTTGAGTACTTGCTTGTTGGTTGGAACAGCTGTAGTCGTTATGGAGGCTATAGGTTGACCGAGAAAGGGAATTTCTATTTTGCTTCTAGTTAATGGTTTGCTTAGAGCCATTTTATCAATTTAAATAGGTATTATGGTACCTAGATTTAGAAATTCCTGAAAAAAGTTAGATTAGTTAGTAAAAATCGCTAAAACTATGAAATAAGGGGGCTAAATTGGGCCCTGTGGGGCCCACATTTAGCATTGACATTTATAAAGCTAGTATACATTACCAGAAATGCATATAGAGTGGTAAATGTGTTTTACTTTTAATTAAAATAGTATATTTTACTAGAAAATGCCAAAAAATGCCAATTTTTTGGTCTGAATCGGGGATGTAAAATGTTAACCGCTGGGGATGCATGAATGTTTTAGATAGGACTTTAAAAACTTATGTGAGCATTCTTAGTAACCCACTTCACGATATTATATCGGTTAATGCTGTACCTGACCAACTTTGGGTTTAACGGGACACCCTAATATATATATGGTGATAATGATAATTTTATTGGCATCACAAATCCATAAAAAGGTAATTATTAAACAATAAATTTAAAAACTAAAAAGAAAAAAAATCACTGAGGACTAAAAAAGAAATAGGAGTAATAAACGTAATTAAACGAGTAATAATAAAATTAACAACAACTACCCAAAGTTAATACTAAAAAATTGAAATAAAAAAGTACATGTAATGGAAAAGCCAATGTAGATGTTAAATGGAGCTATAGACAAACACTTTCACAGTAAGAAGTCCATAGTCTAGAAGACATAAAGCAGGACTGATGAATAGCTTGGACAAATGGATTGTGCGCGTTTTTAATTCTTCGCATTAAACTGTATTGAACACGTTTTGTTACCTCAGGGACGCTCGAAACGTTGCGGTCAGTGAACATTTGAGATGTTGAGAATCTTGGAGTTAACTTATGCAACAGTCTAAAAAATCTGTTATAAATCAAATGTAGGATTCTGCAAAAACCTTTTTTATAACTAACCCAACCCACAGTTGCTGCCCATAAATATTAGTACAGAAAGTACGAAAAGTCTTTAGCTTCCCTCGTACAGAATTTGAAGTTCCTTATCATCATGTTTGCCTTAGTACAGTAACTTCAATATTGTTTCCTTATGTCTGAGCCGCCACTCAAGGAGCTGATGATAATTTAACCCAGATACTTAAATTCTTGTACTTGCTCTGTTGGTTTGTCCCTCACTTTGAAAATAATATTAGCAGTCTGGTGTAAGCTTTTAGGATGAAATTAAAAGTGTCATGGTTCTGTGAATATGATTCGCATATCCCTAAAATAAGATGATCCAGACCTTTAACCGAAGGACTTATTAACACCGTATCATCGTCATAGACCAGTTTATTGCTTCATTAAGGGAAGTGATTAATTCATCAATATACACATTAAGCATATATATATATATATATATGTGTGTGTGTGTGTGTGTGTGTGTGTGTGTGTGTAATATATATATAATTTTTTTTTTAAGTCCAAGGCTTTGTTAAATTTTCTCGCCCAAAACAATTTTCGAAGCGGAAATGTGGCCATTTTAATTTTTTTTTTCTGTTGATTAAAATTTATTTTGTTTCCTGAGAGTTATTGAATTAATAAACAGCTCAGTAATTAAGGTCAATTTAAAAAAAAATAAAGGTTAATAATCTATTCATATATAATTTCGCTAAGTTAAATCTCGTTTTTGTGTCCTGTAGACTTTACTTTCGGGATTTTTTTTTCATTGTTTACTCACCTCATTCACTGTTTTGCTATTCACAATTAATCATATATACTGAATTTAGCGAAAGGTAGAGCTAATATTCCTTTACAATAATAATATTTCTCTTCATGAAACTTAAAACAAAATAAATATTCCCTTAAGTGCTAAACTCCATTTTGTGGAACACAAATATAAATTATTTCTCTTCTACAGTTCAAGCGCGTAAAAGTGTTCTTTGCCGATATGAGAATTGTTACTTAATTGCAAATAATTATGGACGTATTTACTTCATTATAATTTATTTACGAATATCAAATATACATACAATATACACGGTAGCAGCATGTTACTTCATCTGGTACTTTTCCTTCTTGCTGTAAGTTCGCTTTCATTCAGCCTGTCCCAAAGAAGGGTGACCACTCTCAACCCTCCAACCATCGTCCAATTGCTTTGATTTCTTGCCTTTCCAAAGTTTTTGAATTTATCTTTAATAGGAAGATTCTTAAACACCTTTTTCTCACACTCTTCTTTCAGATCGTCAGTATGGATTCCGCAAGGGACGCTCTACTGGAAATCTTCTTGCATATCTCTGACTTTTGGTCATCCTCCTTTCGGGATTTCGGTGAAATTTTTGCTATTGCGTAGACATATCAGAAGCTTTTGATAGTGTCTGACACAAATCTTTAATTTTCAAACTGCTCTCCTTCGGTTTCTATCCTTCTATCTGTGCCTTCATCTCTAATTTCCTTTCTGGCCAATCTATAGCTGCGGTTGTAGATGGCCACTGTTCTTCTCCTAAAGCTATTAACAGTGGTGTTCCTCAGGGTTCTCTCCTGTTACCCACTCTTTTCCTTTTATTTATTAATGATCTTTTAATTCGCACTTACTGTCCTATTCACTCCTATGCCGATGATTCCACTCTTCATTTCTCCACCCGCTTCCCAAAGCGTCCCTCACAGCAGTCGCTTCATGATTCGCGTGAGGCAGCTATGGGGCACCTGACCTCTGATCTTTCTGCTATATCTGATTGGGGCAGAGAAAACCTTGTGGCTTTCAATGCCTCAGAAACTCAGTTCCTCCATCTGTATACTCAACACAATCTTCCACACGACTATCCCCTTACCTTCAACAACACACAAATCAATCCTTCCTCTTCTCTTAACATTCTTGGTGTTTCCTTTTCTTATGATCTTTCCTGGAAAGATCACATATACTCCCTTTCTAAAACAGCTTCAAGAGGTTAGGTGTGCCGTATCGCCTCCGTGGTTTCCTCACCCCCACTCAGTTACTGTCTCTGTACAGGGGTCTTGTTCACCCCTGTATGGAGTATGCTTCTCATGTGTGGAGTGGTTCAACTCGCACAGCTGTATTTGACCGGGTGGAATCCAAGGCTTTTCGTCTCATCAATTCCCCACCTCTTACCGATTGTCTTCAATCTCTCTCTCTCTTCGCCGCAATGTTGCCTCACTCTCTCTTTACTATCGCTATCATAACGGACATTGCTCTTCTAAACTCTAACTGCATGCCTCCTCCTTTAAGGAGAGCACGCAGTACCAGACTTTCCACACTTTCTCATTCCTATTCTGTCTAACTATCTAATGCAATGGTTAATTGGTATTTTCAGTCTTTCATCTACTCAACCAGTGAACTCTGGAACAATTTGCCTGAATCCATCTTTCCTCCTGCCTATGAACTCTCATCTTTCAAACGCAGTGTCTAGACATCTCGAAAACCCAGACCTTGATTTTGGCTCTCTTCTTCTTGTATGGGAGGGGCGCTTTTGCGGACATTTGCTCTTGGCCCCTCCTTCCTGCATAAAAAAAAAACAAATACCAGTACTTCTCCCTACGATAGCGGAAAAGTACCCAAATACCAATTAGTTTTGCGCTTTGGAAGTGAATAGAGAATATAAAAGTTCTCAGTAAAACGACACAAAAATTTTGTTATAAGAGTATAATTGTGTTGGAATCATAAAATCGGAATTTATTAATGAACACAAAATTACAGTTCGTAATGTATAACTGTAAGTTAGGTTTAATAAATGGATTATAAAAGGTAGGAAATAGACATATTCTGAATTTGGACAAGAGTACGTGACATGAACCACGAAGCCCGGTTTTCTGAGACATGTCCCGGTTTCCAGACAGCTGTCCCGGTCTTTTATTTATATACTATGCGAATGTGAAACTACAAGGTCCCGTGCTAGTGTCTCCGAGCAACTGATACAATGAGAAAACGGACATAAGGTGTGTATTATTATATTTAGTATTCATTTACTCTGTTAAAAAGCGTTTTCAAAATAAGCCTATAGGCTATAGGACATAGATCCGCCCCTGTCCCGCTTTTTCAAAGCACAAATCTGGACACCCTAAAGGCCGCCGCACAACGAAAGCCACGCTAGCCACGGCACGCACACCCGCCACGTGGCTCAGCATCCTTCTAATGATTTTCAACGAAGCAACTCACACCGAAGCCCACACTAGCTACACCATGTGTCAGCCATCCGCGGCCACGTGACTCGCGTTCGCTCCCTGAGCGATATTCTGAGACGTGTCTTTGGCTGCGCATGCTCAGTTCGTCTTCGTAGTAGGTGAAGCTTATCTCATTCCCACTGGCGGAAGTGGTTCAATCAGTCGCACTCATTCATTCATTCCCCATCCGCCCCGTTTCGCACCAATTTTGCAGTGGAAGAGTTGATTGAAGAAGTCAGACGGTACCTATGCCTTTGACATTAGGAAAGAAGAGTACAGGGACATACACAGAAAAGATAATTGTTGGAAGGAAATTGCTACCAAATTAGGTCGGATGGATACTGGCGGCGTTGCCCGGCCACGCGTCTTTTGGTGCGAGGACCGCGTAGCGTGGCTGTCGTGCGTGGCGTGGCTAGCGTGGCTTTCGGAGTGCGGCGGCCTTAAGCCAGAACAACCGGTTTCGCTTGATTCATACTCGTATTCATGTTCAGTCAATCAGGTATAGGTTTGTTATCACGTGATACCCTCCTCTAGTCTTGCTAAATCATGTCCTCCAAGATAGGTTAGTTGTCAGATAGTATCAAAACTATATAAGTAAGAGATTTAATATCAGAAAATGGGCCAATAAAGTTAGTTGAATACTGTAGAATAGGTGGGAAATTATGCAAATTATCGAAATCATGTATTAATTACTGTTTTTAAGTTTTAGGTTCGTAGGTAATTAAAAGACAAATAACATGGCAAGCGAGATTGGAACAGCAAAATCTGCTCGATGAGAAAGGTAGCGCATCGCAAAGAAAACAGAGTCATTGGAAGCAGTTTGCATCTTAAAATCATTTTGCTGTCGCTTGTTAATTTTACGCCAATTCCTCTATTGAAGCCCGTGGAAAATAGGGCTTCTATTTAAGATGAATTAAGAACAGTAAATTCAATGCATTACACCCTGACGCCTTATACTTTTTATTCATGTCAGGCGCGAGGCTACATCGTTTTTGAAGGCCTACTTGATTTTCGGGGAAGGCTTAACCTTGTATTTTGAATTATATAACGTAAACGTAAAGGTAAAGTCAAAGTAATCTGTGACCATAAGATTAAAAGTAATAAAAATATTGCTGTTTCGTAATAAAACAGTTTATATTAATGGGAAAAAGTTCAATTCTGAAGTTATTGTCACAAAGATAAAAACATTAATTTACTCATTTGTGGTTTTGTGGAATAGTTGAACTTATAGTTAAAGCATCATTGGTCACGTTATCGGATCTTTTCAGTTTGGCGTACCGCGGATTTTCGAACTGAAAATTTGTATACTAATAAATTTTTATATTCTAATAACTTAAATGACATTATTT
Source organism: Bathynomus jamesi (assembly GCA_023014485.1). Taxonomy (NCBI): domain Eukaryota; kingdom Metazoa; phylum Arthropoda; class Malacostraca; order Isopoda; family Cirolanidae; genus Bathynomus; species Bathynomus jamesi. Next base: position 541,850 of record JAJOZX010002977.1, read on the forward strand.
TCCTTGAGAAATATGCGCAACCTACGAAAAAAATTGCATTTATATGCGCACTAGTTTGCATGGCGCATGACCGTCATCTAGTTTACACCGCTCATGACGCCCGGATACGAGGTTGCTGTGCGGCCCCCGGTCAATTGAATGGCCGGTGGTTAGGTCAACTGTAGGTACTTATAGGTTATCTCCCCCCCCCTCCACCAATTTTGACAGAATATTTTCGTTAAAACTAACGAAAATATCACGACTTAACCTAACCTATTATCAAGGACGTACAGTTGATCTATTATTAATTATAACATTGTTTGTTTCTGGAATAGTATTTACTATTTACTAATACTGTAGATCAACTGTACGCCCTTGATAATTGGTTAGGTTAAGTCGTGATATTTTCGTTAGTTTTAACGAAAATATTCTGTCAAAATTGGTTGGGGGGGGAGATAACCTACAAGTACCCAACTGTACGCCCTTGACGATTAGTTAGGTTAAGTCGTGATATTTCCATTAAAACTAACGAAAATATCATGACTTAACCTAACCACTCGTCAAGGGCGTACAGTTGACCTAACCGGGCATTCAATTGACCAGGGGCAACTCACAAGTAGATAGATCACAGCACTGCATTATCACATGCTCACACTACAACAATAATATTTAGACTAAACTAGGTCTAAGCAGGCAACAAATAAACATTAATAACAACAACAAAAATTACTGTTTATGCGAGTTCGTATGGAGAAAAAAGTATGCAAATGAAGATTTATTTATTAAAATATTATTAAATATTGCAAATTTTAATAAATAAAGGATATTATCTGCGTTTTATTTTGTAAAACCCACTACATAATTTAGATAACGGTCATGCGCCATGCAAACTAGTACGCATATAAATGCAATTTTTTTCGTATGTTGCGCACATTTCTCCATGAAAATAATGTCATTTTCGTTATTAGAATATAAAAATTTATTAATATATTCCAGTTCGAAAATCTGCGGTACGCCAAACTGAAAAGAACCACGTTATCATCCTAGTGGGGATGAGTATACGTAGTGAAGGTGTCGTCACACACCAACCCACGGACTAGTCAATGGACGCTTTACCGAAACACCCCGGAACCCCGAACCCTTTATTTGTAAAATGCAATCTAAAATTACTTCTGACACTCTTTGTGATTTGTTTAAGTTTAGGTTTTAATTTGGTAAATTCCTAGTTTCGAGGCGTCCTTCAAATCTTTATTGCACCTGCATAAAAGTTACACCATTGGATTGGAAATAATTTATTTATAAACGTTGTGAGGTGGAAAAAGAACCTAACTTAACTCGGGCATTATTCGATCTAACCCAGGCATTAATAATAATAGGCTAGGTTAGGTTCTTTTTCCACCTCACAACGTTCATAAATAAAATATTTCCAATCCAATGGTGTAACTTTTATGTATGTGCAATAAAACTTTGAAAGACGCATCTAAACTAGGAATTTTAAACTCACAATATTTTATTTGCAAAACTAGAAAACAGGAAGATTCCCATGTACATATTAAATTTATTGAAATTTTGGTATTCCCACCAATCTTTCACTGTTAGGGACAATGTACTATCCGAGTGTTTTGGCTCCTCTTGCGGGGTGAGACAAGGCTCCTTGCTCTCCCTATGCTGTTTAATGTGTATATTGACGGATTAATTGCTTCACTTAATGAGGCAACAGTGGGATGTTGTATAGATAATACAAGGATAAATAACTTAGTTTATGCCGATTATATGGTGTTAATAAGTCCCTCTGTTAAAGGTCTGGGTCGGCTACTAAAAGCCTGCGAAGTGTATTCGCAGAAACATGATATTCTTTTTAATGTTATAAAAACTAAGGTTTTGCAATTTCATCCTAAAAGCTGTAATCAGCCAGCTGATATAAGGTTTAAAATGAATGGTGAAGTAATTGAGGAAGTACAAGAGTTTAAGTATTTAGATCAAACTATTACCAGCTCCTTGAGTGATGACTCGGATATAAGAAAACAATCTCGAAGCCCGTGTGCTAAAGCGAATATGACCATAAAGAACTTTCGATTCTGTACAAGTGAAGCTAAAGACACTCTTTCGTACTTTCTGCAGAATGTATACGGACAGCAACTGTGGGTGAATTATAAAAAAAGGTTCTGGCAGAACTCTAAATTTGCTGTATAACAGGTCTTTTAGACTCTTACATAAATTACCCCCGAGATGCTCAGCTTCGCAAATGTTTGCTACCCGCAATGTCCCGAGCTTCCCGGAGGTAACAAGACGTGCTCAATACAGTCTAATGCAAAGAATTAAAAAATCAACCAACCCGATCATCCAAGCTATCCATGAGTCCTGCCATTTATCCTCTAAGCTATGGACTTCTTGGTATGAAAACGTCTGTCTGTAGCTCCACTTAACTTCGACATTATTTCTAATCAGTTGTATATATTTCTATCCTTAGTATATGAACTGTCATTGTATTAATAATATTCGTCATATGGACTATAGTCTGCCAATAAACCTTTTCATTTTCATTTTCATTTTCATTTTTAAAACACAAGGACACACACCTTTCCCTTACAAGGTCAATAATGTGACAAATTTTAGCACGAAGAATAATTGTTCATTTATGCGTTGCGTATTAAGAGGACGCAGGTAATTTTAGCACGATGGGTGTCAAAAATATATCGTAAAATATATTTTTTTATTTATAAAATACACAAAATTATAAAAATTCCACCTCACAGTGTTCATAAATAAACTATTGTCTATCCAATGATATAATATTTATACATATGCTTTGCGCATTAAGAGGACGTCCCCAAACTAGGAATTAACCTGTAATTTTAGTATATTTGATTTGATAGTGTAAATTATATTTAAAAACTGCTTTTTCTCTTGACTAGCGAATTTTTCACTGTAAAAATTCCGTATAAGAAGAACAATTTTAAATCGTTTGGTTCCCTATTAATGTCAAAATAGGTAAAGGAAGAGTTCCTCTCACAATTAAGTTCCAAATTGGAGACCGCATAGACATTAACTGGGAACTTACTGGCTCTCTTTTTGACCCTATATACCAAAACGGGAACCTATAGAGTCAATGTTATAAGGATCGCTTATTACCTGGAACTTTTAAAGTTATAAAACAGCCCATTTAGGTACTTGGCCATGAATACGTTACTACCTTTTCTCTTTACAGCTTAGGCCCAGTCCTATGTACAGTATTATAATTTTAAGGAAGAATAGGGTTAAACTAAATACGAAACAATATTGAGTGGATGTCTCACTATAAGTATCCATCATCAACCCTTCATTTTTGCAGATCGTTTTTCTCAATTTGCGTATTACTCGTCCTCATTGGTGTAACCACGTGTTATAATAGACGAGTAAATTTTGGATTACCGCACGACAAAGACAGGGAGGAAACCAGGACCCTAAACTAGGGATAATCGGTATGTATTTTTCATAAATTCAGTTATAAATGGGTATAAAGGAAAATGGAGAAGTATCTGAATGTTAATTAAAAGATATGTTAGATACAGTATCCACCGTGCTCCCTTTTGGCGCTAAACTATCTTCTTTTTCCAAAATGAATTACAGCAAATATGTTGCTAATTACCAAAGCTGGGCATAAACCGTTAATCCGTTAATCGTTAATTAACGAAGTTAACTTTTTCGTTAACGATTTAACTTTTAAGTTAACTTTGAAAATCATAATCGGACTAATTAACTTCCGTTACATTTAACTTCCGTTAACTCAAGTCCGTTAACCCAAAAAATTCATAAATAAACGTTTAAAAGTTTCTATTATTTTCAGTGCTGAGCAGGTGCGCAATTAATCCGCCACTGTTAATAGTGATGAACGAATTTCCATTTCCGCAGTGCAAAATCAGGCGATATATTTGTTTCCGTCGCCACAATTTGTGTCTTACCAAATATGGTAGTTATTTATGGCATTGGTTTGAGCAAAACATGGTCGACTGTAAAATCAGGCGGAAAGATTTGCCATTTGAGTTGAATGTTTCAACTTCTTTCAAGAAATATCACGAGCATTTTAAGGCACTTTCAAAATATATATGTAACAATTACAACAAATAACTACATTCGTTTCATTTGCAGTCTGTCTCTTGCGCAACATGTTTGTGCTAGTGAATATTTAAAAATAATCGTTGTCAAGTAAGTCATGTATATTTATAATATGTCTGTGAGTACCTTATTAGTAGTCTCCTTGATACATTTCAAGAACCATAAAACTGATCAGGTAAGATTTCAATTCTCATGTCACTTTGTTCTCTATGGGCAAGGACATCCTGAGGGCCAAGAGATCATCCCTGTCTGATGAAAACTTTGATATGCTAATTTTCATGAAGGGCAACATGCATCTCATGGACAAAATGGAGAACGAGAAGAAGAGGGAAAATTAAATTATATATATATTGTGTTTTTCATTTTTTTTATAATAAAAGTTAACGTTAACGGTTTATCGGTAACTTCCGTTACATGTTTAACGGATTAACGGTTAACGAAGTTAACTTTTTGGTTAACGGATTAGCGGTTAACGAAGTTAACTTTTTGGTTAACGGTGCCCACCACTGCTAATTACTAGTGTAGTTTTGAAAATCATTCCTGTCTCTTATGTAATAAACCTAATTCCATTAATTTTGCCTAAAAAAGCTTCCATACTTCCAACGGCATATTCAGATTAGAACACTGTGAATATATTAATGTCATCAAATACCCAAATTGTACAGAAAAAATATTTTTAAAATATTGTAAAACTGTCACTTATATTCTTTTTCTGAGTAAAATTTTTGGTTGGTTTGACAGCATGGGCAATAATAATAATAATATGTAAACTCAGTTTTGATCTTGTTACCATGTCACTTCGTCATCTTAAGAGTGTCATTAATAGTTTCAGTATGTTCACAGCCATTAATTAAATTTAATAAATAGGAAATTATTCATTCAGAAGGTGGATCTTCTGGCAATGTTAACTCTCCAACTCCAACTGGACCCCGTGGCTGTTTCTGTCTACCCGCTAATCAGATATGTAACCCAAGTGGACAAATTCCAGCAGGCTCACTAAAAATTAGCGGCATTAACACGAGGATCGTTAACCTTGTAAGTTCTCCTGACAGTGAGATGTTAATTAAGAAAAGTATAATAATAATAATAATAATAATAATAATAAAAGATTTACATTTAATTTCCAATATTCTGAATAGTTTTTTATTTATAGTACTGAGTTTCTTAATAATAATTCTAGATAAGAATTTGCAGTATGCTAAGAATACTGTCTTCATTTTTTCTTCTGCTGACACGTTTTGTTCATATACTTTGAACATCTTCAGAGCTTTATATAAAATTTTAAAGTAAAATGGGTTATATATATATTTCTTGATTGTAAGTTTGATACAATTTCAAATGAATTTAAGAATATTCGAAAGTTCATTAAATTTTATATTAATTTTCGGTTTTTTCATTTTAATGTAAAAGGCTTCGGCAATTTTTGGTTTTTGTACGTTATGTGATGAGTATAAGATTTGAAAGTTAGGTGAGATATTTTCTAACTTTAATATTTTATGATCTACTCTGTAATGTTCGTTAATTTTACTTCGACGATATTTATGTTGGTATGCTCTCTCTTTAATGTGGTTTGTGGTGTAACCAATGTAAGTCGACGTACAGTCAACTACAGGCCATGTAAATTGGTACACCACATGATGTTGCTTATCAGGGTTTTTATTAGGTGTCGAAAAATGACTTGATAACTTTTTGTTTTTATAGTATATGTTAACATTGATAGTTTTTCTTTATCCATTGGTTTTATGTGCCTCTAATATATTGTTTAGACATTTTTCTTCATGTTTTAGTCTTGTTGGGTTTCTTGTTTCGAAGTAAAATTTTATACCTGTATTTTTATTTTTATTTTCATCATCTTCCTTATTTTTGTTATATAAATTTGTTAGAGTTCGGTTTATGATATTATCGATTAAAAATAGCGGAAAATCACTATTTATTAGATTTTGCTTTATTCTCTCAATTTCTTGATTAAATAGTTACCAACTTGAGCATATATTGAAAGCTCTGTGCACGAGTGTTTTAATTATTGATAGTTTATATTTTTCTGGCGAGTATGAATTATAATTTAAATACGTTCCTTTGTCTGTTGGTTTAACACGTACACCAGTCGTTAAACATCCATTTTGACCAATGAATATATTAATGTCGAGAAAAGTGAGTGTATTATTCAAGGAAGGTTCAAATGTGAATTTTAATTTACTTAGTTCATGAAGTCTTCGAATAAATAAAGGAATGTGGTTATTGTTTTTAAATAGTGTCAAGGTATCATCGACATATCTGATATACAGTTTTGGGTTGTAGAAGTTGTTTTCTTTCATTATTTTATTTTCTAAGTTTGACATATAAAAGTCTGCGAAGGTAGGTCCTAATGGTGTGCCCATAGCAACACCATCTATCTGTATGTAGGTTTCATCACAGAATCTAAACGGAGTGTTTGTACAACACAAAATAAGTAATTGTTTCATATCTTCTTTTTTTTAAATTGGTGCAATTAAATTTTGATTATTGTAAACATTATCCAAAATTATTTCTATGTTTTCCATGACTGGCACATTTGTAAAAAGTGATTCCACGTCAGAGAAACAAGTTGGTTCAGCGTTGGCTATTTTTAAGTTAGATAATTTAGCTAGTGTTTCGGTTGTAGAATTTACAATAAAATTTTTGTTAAGATACGCTCTTATTATCTTATTTAAAAACTGAGCGATATCATGTGTGACAATTCCGCTCATTGAGATGACAGGGCGTAATGGTAGATTAGTACAGTTTTTATGAATCTTGGGTAGTCCATAAAGATGATCGTCATTATAACTTCCTGATCGTTTCAGTAATTTGGAGATGTTTACGTCATTTATTGAATTAGCAATTTTATTTATTTTATTTTTTGTTTTAAAAGTGTTGTGTTAATATTACATTTCGAAAATTTACTATTATTGCTGACAATATCTCTTAATTTATTATTATATTCATTCTTGTTCAATATAACAGTACTATTACCTTTATCGGATTTTTTATTATGAACTCATCATTGTTTCTAAGAGATGATATCGCGTCATATTCATTTTTTGTTAATTTTCCATGATTATTATTTTCAATAAATGAGATTGAAAAGGTTTTTAATTTCGTTTTAAGTTCATCATCATTAATCACATCTATTTTACCATTATGTTCATTGTATTTAATTTTTTCATAAAGTCTTTCGGTTTCAATTTGTTTTTCTATCTTTTTAGATGGTTTCCTAAGGCCAAAATTTAATCCTTTGTCAAGTATACTAGAGTCGTGTTCATTAGGTTCATAATTTGATAAATTAGTCACTATTGATTCTTTGTTTTTCTGCATAATTGTTCCCCCATATGGTTTGTGTAATTTATTTAAGCGTTTAAACTCAATGTCATCTTTGAATTCTCTTAAGCTTCTATTTAAGAATAAGATAGGAGAATAGAAGTGTAGATTTCCGGTTTCTTTTCTGAAAAGTAAAACATTTTTATGGATTCTTTTTTAAGGTCGATTAATTTATCTTTCTGTTTCACAATTTCGCGTTTGAGAAGTTACGTTTTGAAATTTTCTGTAGACTTTTCTTTGTGAGCTGTTTTGTCGTAAAGTCTTATGTTTAGAAAATTAGGAAACAGCTGATTATTGAGGCAAAATTTTAGAAAGTCGATATCAACCTATGTCTTCATAAAGGATTTACATTTAATTTCCAATATTCTGAATAGTTTTTTATTTTCAGAGAATTCAAAGATGACATTGAGTTTAAACACTTAAATAAATTACGCAAACTTTATGGGGGAACAATTATGCAGAAAAACAAAGAATCAATAGTGACTAATTTATCAAATTATGAACCTAATGAACACGACTCTAGTATACTTGACAAAGGATTAAATTTTGGCCTTAGGAAACCATCTAAAAAGATAGAAAAACAAATTGAAACCGAAAGACTTTATGAAAAAATTAAATACAATGAACATAATGGTAAAATAGATGTGATTAATGATGATGAACTTAAAACGAATTAAAAACCTTTTCAATCTCATTTATTGAAAATAATAATCATGGAAAATTAACAAAAAATGAATATGACGCGATATCATCTCTTAGAAACAATGATGAGTTCATAATAAAAAATCCGATAAAGGTAATAGTACTGTTATATTGAACAAGAATGAATATAATAATAAATTAAGAGATATTGTCAGCAATAATAGTAAATTTTCGAAATGTAATATTAACACAACACTTTTAAAAAAAAAAATTAAATAAAAAAAATTGCTAATTCAATAAATGACGTAAACATCTCCAAATTACTGAAACGATCAGGAAGTTATAATGACGGTCATCTTTATGGACTACCCAAGATTCATAAAAACTGTACTAATCTACCATTACGCCCTGTCATCTCAATGAGCGGAATTGTCACACATGATATCGCTCAGTTTTTAAATAAGATAATAAGAGCGTATCTTAACAAAAATTTTATTGTAAATTCTACAACCGAAACACTAGCTAAATTATCTAACTTAAAAATAGCCAACGCTGAACCAACTTGTTTCTCCTGACGTGGAATCACTTTTTACAAATGTGCCAGTCATGGAAAACATAGAAATAATTTTGGACAATGTTTACAATAATCAAAATTTAATTGCACCAATTTTAAAAAAGAAGATATGAAACAATTACTTATTTTGTGTTGTACAAAAACTCCGTTTAGATTCTGTGATGAAACCTACATACAGATAGATGGTGTTGCTATGGGCACACCATTAGGACCTACCTTCGCAGACTTTTATATGTCAAACTTAGAAAATAAAATAATGAAAGAAAACAACTTCTACAACCCAAAACTGTATATCAGATATGTCGATGATACCTTGACACTATTTAAAAACAATAACCACATTCCTTTATTTATTCGAAGACTTCATGAACTAAGTAAATTAAAACTCGCATTTGAACCTGCCTTGAATAATACACTCTCTTTTCTCGACATTAATATATTCATTGGTCAAAATGGATGTTTAACGACTGGTGTACGTGTTAAACCAACAGACAAAGGAACGTATTTAAATTATAATTCATACTCACCAGAAAAATATAAACTATCAATAATTAAAACACTCGTGCACAGAGCTTTCAATATATGCTCAAGTTGGTAATTATTTAATCAAGAAATTGAGAGAATAAAGCAAAATCTAATAAATAGTGATTTTCCGCTATTTTTAATCGATAAAATCATAAACCGAACTCTAACAAATTTATATAACAAAAATAAGAAGATGATGAAAATAAAAATAAAAATACAGGTATAAAATTTTACTTCGAAACAAGAAACCCAACAAGACTAAAACATGAAGAAAAATGTCTAAACAATATATTAAAGAGGCACATAAAACCAATGGATAAAGAAAAACTATCAATGTTAACATATACTATAAAAACAAAAAGTTATCAAGTCATTTTTCGACACGTAACAAAAACCCTGATAAGCAACATCATGTGGTGTACCAATTTACGTGTCCTGTAGTTGACTGTACGTCGACTTACATTTGTTACACCACAAACCACATTAAAGAGAGAGCATACCAACATAAATATCGTCCAAGTAAAATTAACGAACATTACAGAGTAGATCATAAAATGCTAAATTTAAAAAATATCTCGCAAAACTTTCAAATCGTATACTCATCACATAACGTACAAAAACTAAAATTGCAGAAGCCTTTTACATTAAAATGAAAAAACCGAAAATTAATATAAAATTTAATGAACTTTCGAATATTATTAAATTAATTTAAAATTGTATCAAACTTACAATCAAGAAATATATATATATATAACCCATTTTACTTTAAAATTATATATAAAGCTCTGAAGATGTTCAAAATATATGAACGAAACGCGTCAGCAGAAGAAAAAATTAACACAGTATTCTTAGCATACTGCAAATTCTTATCTAGAGTTACTATTAAGAAACTCAGTACTGAAAATAAAAAACTATTCAGAATATTGGAAATTAAATGTAAATCCTTTATGAAGACATAGGCTGATATCGACTTCCTAAAATAATAATAATAATAATAATAATAATAATAACAATGAAAAGGTTATACACACACATTTATATACACATTTCGTTATAACGTATGCACCTCGGTGGTTTAGTGGTTATCGTCAGGGCCATCGAGAGGGCGGGGAAGCCGGGATAAATCCCCGGGGCCCGGACCTCTAGGGGGCCCGGAAAGAGGGGGGATAAAATCTAAAAATATTAATAAAGCAATTGATTAAATAACAGAGAGGAAATATAATTAATGAACATACATTTTATAGAGATTATCATAGTCAAACTGAAACAGATAAAATATTATCCGCGGTCCACCAATGCCCAAGACCGACTGACAGATCTGGGAACCATTGTAATTGAAAGCCAGTTAGCCCGTACTTTAAATTTCATCAGAATCATTTACCACTTTGCTAGAGAGAAGGCAAAGAAAGTACGCTTCTGATTATGAAAATCTTGCAGTAAACAATTGTCTTGTCTGCATGGACTGGTACTGTATTTGTAAATTGTATGGTGATAGAATTAATATAACTGATTCGAAAAATAAAATGGTCATTTTCCTCTGAGTTGTTTATTCATACTGTATGTTTTGAATAGTGACTTGGACATATAATCAGTTTGCTTGTTATGTACACAAAAAACATTCATAATAAAATACTGAGTAAACAGGGGGGGGCCCATATACCAATCCTTCCCTGGGGCCCGGGGCAGCTCTCGGAGGCTCTGGTTATCGTCAGTGACTACGAATCTATCGGCGAGGGCAGGTGGTGCATAGCAAAACCTAGCTATTCATCCTTCCACAATAAAAAAAAATGGTTGGTAGATAAATGGGTACCCTGGGTGGCCTAGTGGTTAAGACGCTGGGTTGCTGGTGGGGCGTGGTTCGGATTCCACGTTAAACTGTAGGTCTAAGGTGGAGCGACAAGCTTGACCTTCGTCAGAATAAACAATTCGGGCGGAAGCAAAACCAAAGGTTAACCTGTTTCTCAGAATTCAAACAATTAAATATTTTGTAAAAATTAGCTGTTTTAACAATTTGCTTTCTTGTTCATTTATGAGAACCGCAGAATATTGAACCTATGCATTTAGGACATTTAATCTTGAGTTCCTATATTTTATTAGTGTTAATACGAGTATATTCATATTTACTTAGATTACTTATTAAATCACTAAACTAGACAGAATAAATCCATGTTGTGAAATAACCCACAAGTGGTAAACAAAGAGTTTTAAAGTTTTTTCCCTCCCCTTTTCTTCAAAGAACCCAGACAGCAAGTGTCCCCAAGGACAGAGGGTATGCTGTTTCGGATCGCCTATTGACGAGGGACCAATAACAGTGCCACCAATTCCTACCCCGATCATAGGATGCGGAGCAAGAAGAAGTCTTATCCCGGGTAGAGCTAACACTGATGAAGTGAGACATAGCCTTTGCCATTTTAATTGGCGATTATACCCATTATTCAATTAATGTGGGTATAATTTAGCATACGATGATTTTCTGTGACGTTTAGTTGTGAAATTGATATTTTAAAAAATTTATAATAAAATATAGCTTTAGATCTTTTACCTGACTTGGATAACCTCGATTGACCCGAGTAGCTTCATGTTTTGCATGTATTACTGTATAAACTATGGAGAAAATAAAACAGAATGAAAGAAAAGGTTGAATAATGGTAAATATAGGGTGTATTTAAATGAATGGTGCAAAACTGAAATTGTAACAACTATTTACTGAAATGATACATTCAGAAAATTTAAAGGGCATTTATTTTTTTGATTCAGTATTGTTTCAAGTTTTATATCTCATACTGTATTTAGTAAATCTCGCTTGCCTTCTATTATTTTCAATAACTAAACGAAATCTACGCTCCAATTCAGTGAAAACTGACCAAAATAGTTACAGAAACCGATGCTATGACATCTCTACTACACATTTTAGGTGATTAATATCCCTTGGTTTGTTGTGATACAAGGTTGTCCTTACATATCCCTAAAGATAAAAATTTAAAGGAGATAGGCCTGGAGAACGAGCTGGATATCTTGTAGATCCTTCTCGGCCAATCCACCGTTCAAGGAATGTTTGGTGACAAAGCACACCAAATGTTCACTTTTGGTGAAATCTTTCTCATGTTCATATGTTTTGTGTGGATTTTGTTTGCCATAGATCCTGCAGTTAGGGTGGTTTAATCTACTAGAGGTATAGAAACTTGGGATCACCTGAAGATTAAGGCCCCCAGCCGTCTTTAGTTAGCTTTATAAGGCTAACTAACGAAAATATCACGACCTAACCTAACCAATCGTCAAGGGCGTACAGTTGACCTAACGATTGGTTAGGTTAGGTCGTGATATTTTCGTTAGTTAGCCTTATAAACCTAACTAAAGAAGGCTGGGGTCCCTATTCTTCAATAGCTCCGAAACTAGTCCCGTCGCTAAATATGAGATTTGAAAGAAAACGATCAAAAGTTTTAATCTTTTTGGTAAATTCTTGGCAAGTGTTTAGTCTTGTAGCGTAATCTTCCTCGTGTAGTTGGAGAACAACTTGTATCTTATACGACCTGAATTTTAATTAAAACTTTTTGTTGAATTTTATGCACCGAAGGGTATAGAACGTTTAAGTCAGTTGCTGATGTCCTTATTGACTTCTTAGGGCTCCTCAGGAATGCTTCGCGAACAGCATTGACTATTTCTGGGGGACATCTTGGTCTAACGGGGATTTCCTTTTTTGACACTTCCGCAGTGAGCAGCACACATTAGATTTATGTGTGGTGCTGGTTTGTTTAATTCACGTGTAAATCGTTTTTGGGCTGTAATGATTAATCTACATTCGTTAACACCTTCATCGTTTTGAACGGACGCCATTACAACTAAAGTCTACGCCAGGCAGGCGAAAAATATATAGTAAAAACAGATGTTGGACAATATTGTTTAAATTTAAATCTATCTCATTTCCGCCATTGTTTAAATTTTATGCAGGAAAATAAAACTTAACATTAGTGAATCAAATGCACTTAATTTTGTCAAATATATATCGCTTTAGTAAACAGTTATTACTATTTAAATACACGCTGTATAGAACAAATGCGATCTATTTGAGGTACCGAAGAAATGTAAATGACAAGCCGTGAACATAGAGCGGGAATGAAAGGGTAAGGCAAAATGTGAAGCGAAGGAAAAAAACGGATCACCTGAAGATCAGGACCCCCAGACTTCTTTAGTTAGCCTTATAAGGCTAACTAACGAAAATATCACGACCTAACCTAACCAATCGTTAGGTCAACTGTATGCCCTTGACGATTGGTTAGGTTAGGTCGTGATATTTTCTTTAGTTAGCCTTATAAAGCTAACTAAAGAAGGCTGGGGGCCCTGATCTTCAGGTGATCCAAAAAACTGTGCGGAAAGGCGCACATACGTAAAAGTTCATATATAAAAAAAATGGCCAATGCACTGATTCACTAGCAAGACTGATGATAATTTACTTGTCGACGAGTTGTAGGAAAAATTTGAAAACTTGAGCATCCATATAGTAAGGTCACAAAAGAAATTATTAAGTTTTACGGAGCATAACTGGTGAGGTTACACCCACACCTACACCCATTTCGTCGACGGGACATTCTATCAACACTAAAACTTAACCTAACCTATGCTAATTAAGCCCAATTTAACTTAATCTAACCCATAATAATTTGTCGATTAAATGTCACGTCGAGAGAAGTACGTCAGAACCGAGTGTATTCTGAAAATACATAAATTACTTATGCAAAAGGTGTAGAATGTGCTGATAAAGTATGGTGAATTAGGGAATCGCGAAAACAAAATTTCATAAAAGCAGGAAAAATTACAAATTGGTAACATTCTGTTTTGCTTTGGATATTTTCTTTTTGGTGAGAATAAAAAAATTTGAAAAACAAAACCCATTATTTACGAATTAGTATTTTTTTTTTTTTTTTAAATTTTATGTAGCGAACTTTTTTTTCCAAAACTGTACATGAAAGAAGAGACTGTATGTGCACACTTATATTGTAACGAATGAAGAGGTATAGGTATTTTCAGTAAGGTTTTTTTCAAACATACTGTATAATAATGAATGTGAATGCAACTTTTGGGTATACATACAATATACGTATATTTATTATTGATGTATAAGAGGAACTCGTTCGTGGTAGAGAGTTAATCTACAGTAGTGTAAAAAGGAAAGTGATCGAGATGAACATGAATTTGAAACATGATTATAATATGAGACAAGTCGAGAAATATTATATGAATTTCACCATTCCCAACGAGGGATCAGAATATTCGTGTTAATAGATATTTATGTAAGTTATATGAACATATTTACATATTGGTAAAGAAGAAGTGAAATACTGTATATGTTAAATCGAACAAAAATGATATGAACATTATTTAACAGGCAGATTTTGGAGAGTACCCTTGGATGGTTGCTATTATAGGAGACAACGACCAATTTATTTCAGGAGGAGTCCTCATTGATAGGTCCTGGGTTCTAACGGCTGCCCACAAGGTAACAGATCCGTAAGTATATGAAAATCACAGTTTTAAATCCCTTAACTTTATGAAGTTATTTTCACCACTGAGTGTTAAAGATGTAAATGTGGAAGCAGAATAAAAGATTAATTTCTCAATCGGCTGCAATTCTTCTTTTTTTTTTCTTTTTTTTAATGAATGTATGGTTGCTTTCAGTTTCTTGCACACTTTATTTACATGTGTATTTTAGACCTGCTTAATTGGAGATATAATATTTAATGTTACTTTGTGTCAATTTCAATATAATTTTGGGGAAAGAAGATATTATTTAAAAAAAATGTTATTTATTAACTTGATTTAATGCAATGCGATCAGTATTGTTTCATTATCTTGTTGTTGTCGTTGGTTAGCCGATCAACCCACCCTGATCGAGCAAGCCGGCGGCAGCAGGTAACCGATCGCCCTCCAGATTGGACCAGATGTTCAGCGCACTAGTGATGTTGTGTTGTGTTCGTTGTTGTGCTAGAGCAGTACAGTCTGTCATAATGTGTTCATTGTTTGTGGTGTGTCCTGGCACAGGTGACAGGTGTCGTCTGTGGAGTTGTCTAGTCTGTGTTTATATGTCTGTAAGTTGGTGTGATGTCACATCGGGATCGTGATAAGTTAACTCGATCCAATCTGCTCAGACTGGTTTCTGACCTGTCACTGGGGTGGCGGCTTCGCACCTAGGACCGCATTCGGACCGAATCGTGTTAGTGCTTTGTGTTAGGTGTGTGTGTGTGTGTGTTTTCTGTACTGTGTGATGTCTGTGGGGCGTGGTATGGAATGGAGTATTTGGTATAATGTCTCTCTGGTGTTACCTTAATGGTGCGAGGTGTTGGCGCATGATTGTACATGTAGTGGCAAGGGTGCTGTAGGTTAGTTGTCGCTGCTGCCATGAATTGTGTTCCCCTCATGTCTAAATTTTCCCTAACTTTCAGTATTTTTGTTTCTGTGTGCAGGTGTTCTATTGGTGTTGTTTGAGTACATC
Organism: Bathynomus jamesi; assembly: GCA_023014485.1. NCBI lineage: Eukaryota > Metazoa > Arthropoda > Malacostraca > Isopoda > Cirolanidae > Bathynomus > Bathynomus jamesi. The sequence goes on from JAJOZX010002977.1 coordinate 557,488, forward strand.
CTGTAATGATACGAAGTGCGTTGTTTTGTATTGTCTGTAAGGTGTTTATGTGTGTTTGAGATAATGGGTGCCCAGCATGGGCTAGCATAGTCCATAACTGAGCGAATATATTGTTTGTATATGAGTGTTGTTGTTTCCTGCTGGCGTCCAAAGTTTGTGCCTGTTAGTACCCTAAGCGTGTTAAGTCTTCACGTACATTTGTTTTTAATGTCCTGAATGTGGTTTGCAAAAGATAATGATGTGTTGTATGTGACCCCAAGTATTTTGGTCTTGTGAGTGTGTGGAATGTTAGTGTTGTTTAGTGTAAGCTGTAGATTTATCTGGTGTTCTTTTGTGTTGCTTGTAAGCGAGGTGATGAGTGATTTTGTGGGTGCTACTTTGAGTCTATTGTGTGTGAGCCAGTCTTGTATACTGTTTATGTATGTTTGTAGGTTATTTGTAGCGGTGTCGATGTTGTTGTGGGTGGATGTTAGAGTGATGTCATCTGCATATGATGATAAGGTAAGCTTGTTATCTATGGGTGTTGGAATGTCATGCATGTATAAGTTGAAGTGTTGGTGAGAGAACAGAGCCTTGAAGGACCCCGTTCGGAAAAAGCTTGTTTTTGGATGACTTGCCATTAAATGTGACATGTGAGTATCTTCCTGAAAGATAGTTGCTCAGCCACCTTTTGGTGTTGTTGTGCATGTTTGTGTTGAGTATTTTGTTTGAGGGAAGAATGGGATAGCATCAAATGCTTTACTAATGTCTATTGTTGCTAATAGTGTACGTTGAGCTGGTTCATCTGGAATTGATGCCATCCATGATGTGCTGCGTGAGATTAGTGAGTAATGTCGTGGTTGAGTGGTGAGGTCTGAATCCATGTTGAGTAGGCGATAGTGGTATGTGTGGGTTGGTGATTTGCAAGATTAGTCTTTCTGTTACTTTGGAAGGTGTGCATAGTAAAGTAATGGGTCTATAGGAAGCTTGTTCTGTTGGATTTTTGTTTGGTTTGAGTAGTGTAATAATTTTACCTTGTTTCCATATGTCAGGAATAATAGAGTGTTGGTATGAATATGTGCTGATATTTGTGAGCCTGTGGGCCCAAGTATTTAAGGTGTATGTTAGATATGTTGTCTGGTCCAGTAGCCTTCGAATTCTTAATGTTTTTGATGATCTTGGTGGTCTGGTCTGTATTGAAGGGTGTAATGGTCGTGTCGAGTCTGTAGGTTTTCTTGTGTCTGGCTGTTTGTCTGTCTGCATGTTTCTGGTTGTTGTCTCTGTTTATCTTGTAGTTATATAGGGTGGGTGACCACTCTGCCTTTTAATTCTGCTCTAAGTAATCAAAACCTGCCAATATCTTGTCAGTTCACTCTCGCATTGTAACTTTATACAAACGATTTTGAACATAAATTTTTAGCCCGTGAAACATTACATTAAGCTCACGAACCACTTAGATTTTGAGAGCAGCTTCACAAATTGGATTTCACTGGCTTTGGATGTGAAGCTAAAAATTTTGATGGCTGTGGTCATTTTGTAAATTTATAGGCTTATCCGATTTCACAGAGGAGTATGAAATTTTTTACAAGCGTTGCCTGATTATTTGATAATTATTTAAAATAATTTGTCTGCTCCAACTATAAAGAAACATGCGAAAAAATTATGTCCTTCATTTTATTTCCACTTTCAGAGCTAGTTTCCTTAAAGTGAGAGTGGGAGACTACGACTTAGCGAATGCGAATGAAGTACCAGAATTTCCTCATCAGAAACTGATCGTATCTCAGGTCATTTACCATCCCCAATTCAACCCAACGAACCTATTCAACGATGTTGCATTGTTGCGTCTCCAGACGCCTGTTTCCCTCAGCGAACACATCAACGTCGCTTGCCTTCCTGAAAGGGGTCAATTATTCAATGGTCAAAGGTGTGGATCGTGAAGATATTTAGTTGTTATTTTAAATGTTACTTGCCATAATGAATGTTTGCTTTCAGATAACCGTGTGGAAAATAATTTCCAGTGATCACGAATAAAACAAATTTATACACAATTTAAATCAAGCGCGTGTTTTGTAACGTCATAAGAGCGTGGGGAAAAGCTAAAAATTGAATAGAGTTGGGGGACAGAAAAGTCGATGAAATGTTAACTTTCTTAAAAAAATTCGTAGCAGACTAATCCGTGGGGGATAACTCCTCCCCCTTCGGTCCACCATCTTATGAATGATGAGCAGGTTGTTGTGCGGCCTTAAAGTAAGATTTACCAATAGTTCAGTTTCTGACCCTCCTCATTATTATTATCAGGTTGTAACATAAATTCTGCTCGATTAGAAAACGGACGATAGATAATAATCGGTTTGCTATCCCTATGTACCTTTCAGTGAACCTAGAAATTGTTAGTCGTATAAAGTTTTTTGCTGAATCATGATGCTTAGGGCTTTCTAAACTCGGATCCGCGGGATGACAATGTGACATCCTTGGGCAAACCATAGCAAACGCCTAAATCCAAAATGGCTGCCCTGACGACCGGCCAATATAGGGAATCGGCCATAACTTTTGATCTCAACATGTTAGAACCATGATTTTGGTATCTAAATCTATGTTTATGGGTATGAGGAATCCAAAAGAAGTATTTGCAAAATCGTCAGATGTCAATAACGACATTTGCAAACAAATACATACCCGAGGGCAAAATTAGGAAATACAACCCAAATTACACTAGAGAAATAGCTCACCTCATAAGGCAACGTAACAACCTCAAACATAACACACAAACACCACACACAGAAACCATAAAACAGCAGATACAACAGCTCAACACAGAAATAAACAACAAACTCAAAGAAAAACAAACAGAAACATTTAGGGAATTCATAACAACACTAAACCACTCCACAGATACATCCAGGCTATACAAGACTATAAACAGCATTACCCACTCTAACAGCGGCATTCACACCTCACACGCGGCTATCTGTCGCAGCCAAAATAATATCCCAACACATACACAACAAGCTAACATTCTAGTTAATCACTACGCAAAGATAAGTCACTTAAACAGAGACAACAACCAGAAACACGCACACAGACAAACAGCCAGACACAAGACAACCTACAGACTCGACACGACCATTACACCCTTCAGTACAGACCAGACCACCAAGATCATCAAAAACATTAAGAATTCGAAGGCTACTGGACCAGACAACACATCTAACATACACCTTAAACACTTGGGACAACAGGGAATACTAGCTCTCACAAATATCAGCACATATTCATACCAACACTCTATTATTCCTGACATATGGAAACAAGGTAAAATTATTACACTATTCAAACCAAACAAAAATCCAACAGAAAAAGCTTCCTATAGACCCATTACTTTACTATGCACACCTTCCAAAGTAACAGAAAGACTAATCTTACAAATCACCAACCCACACATACCACTATCGCCTACTCAACATGGATTCAGACCTCACCACTCAACCACGATATTACTCACTAACCTCACGCAGCACATCATGGATGGCATCAACTCCAGATGAACCAGCTCAACGTACACTATTAGCAACAATAGACATTAGTAAAGCATTTGATGCTATCCCACGCTTCCCTCTCATAAACAAAATACTCAACACAAACATGCACAATAACACTAAAAGATGGCTGAGCAACTATCTTTCAGGAAGATACTCACATGTCACATTTAATGGCATGTCATCCAAACACAAGCTTTTTCGGAACGGGGTCCCTCAAGGCTCTGTTCTCTCACCAACACTGTTCAACTTGTACATGCATGACATTCCAACACCCATAGATAACAAGCTTACCTTATCATCATATGCAGATGACGTCACTCTAACATCCACTCACAACAACATCGACACCGCTACAAATAACCTACAAACATACATAAACAGTATATAAAACTGGCTCACACACACTAGACTCAAAGTAGCACCCACAAAATCAACCATCACCTTGCTTACAAGCAATACAAAAGAACACCAGATAACTCCATAGCTTACACTAAACAACAAAAACATTCCACACACTCACAGGACCAAAATACTTGGGGTCACATACAACACATCATTATCTTTTGCAAACCACATTCAGGACATTAAAAACAAATGTCCGCCAAAACTTAACACGCTTAGGGTACTAACAGGCACAAACTTTGGACACCAGCAGGAAACATCACTCATATACAAACAATATATTCGCTCAGTTATGGACTATGCTAGGCCATGCTGGGCACCCATTATCTCAAATACACACATAAACACCTTACAGACAATACAAAACAACGCACTTCGTATCATTACAGGATGTACTCAAACAACACCAATAGAACACCTGCACACAGGAACAAAAATACTGAAAGTTAGGGAACATTTAGACATGAGGAAACACAATTCATGGCAGCAGCGACAACTAACCCACAATACCCTTGCCACTACATGTACAATCATGCACCGACACCTCGCACCATTAAGGTAACACCAGAGAGACATTATAATCAAATACTCCATTCCATACCACGCCCCACAGACATCACACAGTACAGAAAACACATACACACACACCTAACCCACAAAGCACTGACACGACTCGGTCCGAATGCGGTCCTAGGTGCGAAGCGGCCATCCATTAACAGGCCAGAGATCAGCCTGAGCAGATCAGATCGACTTAACTTAGTACGATTCCAATGTGGACATCACACCAACTTACGAACATATAAACACAGACTAGACAACTCCACAGACGACACCTGCCACCTGTGCCAGGACGCACCACAAACAATTGAACACATTATGACAGACTGTACCGCTCTAGCACAACAACGAACACAACACAACATCACTAGTGTGCTGAACCTCTGGTCCACTCCGGAGAGGGCGATCGGTTACCTGCGTGCCGCCGGCTTGCTCGAGCAGGGTGGGTTGATCGGCTAAACAACAATAACAACGACACCAAAATCCAAAATGGCTGCCATTCGGGACGAAAAAAAAACGAAAATTAGCCATAAATCTAAATTTGAATGTGGTAGAACCATGATTTTGGCATGTAAACATGGGTTTTGGGGTATTGGGAATCTAATGAAAGTATTTAGAAAATCGTCAAAATGTTGATCATATGACCAGATTTATTAGGAGATTAGAAAATACATGACAAATTGCAATAAAGTAAAAAAATTACAGGATCAGCCATCACAACATACATCATAGCTGGGGAAATTGACTTCTTCTCCCCATTCGTCAACCTCATCATTTTTCTCATCCAACACCTGTTCGCCACCTTCATCTTCTTCCCAATCTTCACCCCATCGTCTCTAACTTGCTTTGTCAAAGGATTGCAGCAATGAATTCCGCCACACAGAGACAATAATATGTGCAGGATAATCCAGCGACCGACAGCTGCATCCATGGGTACTGCATGCTTTTCCTCAGCTTTGCATCGGCAGCTGATCACGTCCATGAGATCTGGCAGAGCAATAGGTCCTGATGCTGTACACGGTGACGGAACTCCGTCCACAATCTCCCACTCATACTTGGTAATATCAACAGCTGGTGGGCTTTGCTGATCCGCCGCCTTCCACAGCATTACCTGGAGATGGGCACGCAGCAACATGATACAAGAGGTTGGTGTCTGTTGGAGGAAGCGACTTTATTAATGGAGGTTTACTCTTTGATTTCCTCGAATAGATTTCATACCTGGCTTCATTCATGCATGTGCCTTCAGCTACGCCATAGAGTGCAATGAAGAATGCCTGCCCTCATCATCAAGTCTTCAGTAGCGGCACCCTCCTCTCCAAGAACAGTGTACAGGCTAGGGATGTCTCTTGACATCAGGATCTTCAGGCGCTAACCTTCCACGGCCGAATGGATAGGACACGGTATCACATCCAGACAGTGACTGCATGCCTACATCTGAAGGCACTTTGGTCCAGTCTCTTTGCAGTGGCATTGATACCAGAACGCGTCCATCCCACGCTCCAACTGCACACTGGCCTGCAGCTGCATCTTCCAACACCAGTATACGAGCAGGATAAGAGATCGGTGTCATCACTAAGTACTCGGATGGTCGTTTTCCCGTTCTTACTCCTTGCAGCAGGTAGCTGACCATTGTCACATCTGCTTCGTCATGAGTGAAGACGGCTTCATCTCTCCCCACCATTGTGACATTTTCCCCAAGGTTGAATGTACACAGTACTTGGGCCAGGGCCTTCTTGTTCACCTTGTTTTCATGATGCTGTCACGACTTGGTCAACGTGTTTGATATGGTGACATTGTACTCAACAGAACCTTCGCTGGCACGACGCATCCGCTCATGGTCTTTGACTGACTGCTTGTCGTACCGGTCGAAGACCACTAGACCCTCAGAACTGTAGCAGCTGAGGCGGATCTTCATGCTTATGGCAAGGACAGCGGCAGATCCCTCACAAGGCCAGACCAGATGATACAGCAGCTGCTGTGCATCGACGATCACCACATCAGGATCCACAGGGTGATGTTCCTCTACGCTCAACCTGTCAACCATCACCGCCTTCCCTTTGGCAGACACCCATACTCGTCAATGAAGGATGGTGGAACTGCATAGCTCGTGCTGGAATGCGTGGGGAGCTGTAGTTGACGCTGCTGTCCGACAACCAGGAGACGTGTGCAGATTGCAACCAGTGTCGTACGGACTTGTCGCCCACTTGACACCGCACTATGATGGATCCATGGTCTCACTCTCGATGCGTTGTGAGTGGAAGCCATCTGGCAATGAGGAACGAAAGCTGCAGCCATTTCTTCACCAATCTTCAAAGCGTTGTTGGCATTGACTTCAGTGCTCGCAACCTTACCATTTACGATGTTGTAAAGGTTGGAGGTAACATTTTTGAGGGATGGAAGTACTTTGCCAACTCGTCTTGTATCCGCCTTCTGTCTTCTTTGTCAAGCGTTCTTCCTTCCTTGACCTTCCTCTTTGTTGTTTCCTCTCCATTTTTGCGTATTCTCAGCTGAGTACATTGAGTCCATGGCCAGGTAATGTGGGTACAGATGTGGTAGGACTCAACCCAGATGGCCACCTGATCAGCGATAACGATATGCCTTTGAGCCCTCCAGATAACTTGCCCTTCTTAATGTAAGTCCTGCTCACCGAACTGATCGCTGGAGACTGAGTTCCATGACCCTCATTGTGACGGCAACCGTGAGCACCAGCAAGAGGTCAGCCTTGGCATCTTCGGGCAGACAGTGGTCCATCTCAAGCAGGTGCCAGGTGATGTACCTCGCACATTGTCAATGGCCGGCAGCGAAGAAGTAGCCGAGCATCTGCTTCAGACAATGTTGGCGGAGAATCCAATCTCCTTCCCGTTCAGCACGGAGGAACTGATGGGCGATGAGCATAGGTCTTAGCAGACAGTCTACCATATCTGCCAGTCGGGTTTCTCGTGCTTTTCCGCGTAGAGTGAGATTTCTTCCAATGACTTCTCCCTATCGTTGAAGAGTCATGCAGAAGTGCCACTGACACCATCCGAAACGCACGCATTGATCGAACCATGATTTGCCATTCATGATTGATCTCGACACCCATATCTGCGCCGACAAGGACATCTAGGCCACTTCCTTCCATCAGGTAACCGATGCATCCGAGAAAGGACATAAGTGTGTGCATGCCGCCTGGTAGGAACGACGGATGTAAAGCGATTCGGGTAGAGGGCCTACTTGATCTGTGTCCCCACAATATACAGCTGCTATCCACTGATGATTTGTCGTTCGCATCCCGATATCATTGAAGGATTTCTCGAAGTACGACAACGTTGTGAAACAGTGTCTGGATGTGAGGGTGGTGCATCAATCAGAGCCCAACATATAGACTGTGGTTTTGGAGAGCCTTTATTTCTTGCCACTGCAACATTATAACCTGACCACTCGACAGGAAAATTCCTCACGAAGGATGGAGTGAGCCAGTGAACATCCAAGCGCAATGCACGCCCCAGACTTGCATTCTTTGCACATACATCATTGTATGGAGGACCAGACGTACATACCACAGCAGGAGGGTTAACCTTCTTCGGTCCTGTGTAGTTTTTCCATGACAACTGAACAACAGCCCAATTGAAGAGAGGCAACTACAGATTTACTAAGATGAGGAATAGTGATATTTATCACCCCAGGTTTTGCACTGCCTGTCTCAATGATGCCTGCAGAATGTTGTTGGAATTCAGGTGCCATGGCGTGAGTCTCACGGCGACCATTTGATGTACAGACAAGGAGATCATAGTTGTCAAACCACCCAAATATGGGTCCTACTCTCCTCGTCAAGCCAATAGTTTCATGAATCTTACTGCTATTCTCGCTTACAAACTTGGCCGCTGATTTCCGAAACCGCACCACAGCGTCATAGGTTGTGATGAAGCCATGCTCATTGAGTAATGTGACTAAATTGGAACTGCCAAGTTTATGATGTACCTTTACAGCCAGGCCAAGGGTTGTTTGATTTGGTTTCTCTATGATGTGCTGCTGAATGCACTGTGTGATATTCACGGCTACCTTGCTCACTTCACCATTTGAGACAAGCCTAGATACTAGGGCTAGAAGTGTGGGACTACAACTGGCAACAGTTTTCTCAAACGTGAAGTCACTAAGGTCATAATCACGATTATAACAAATAGCCTTCGCCTCAGACTTCACCCTGCGTACAACAGAATCCACACGCTCCTCATCTACATCATCACGCCTTACAAGCTTAATTGATTGACCAACACAATCTCGGAAACCTATAACAGGTGCACAACCCTCCATGTGTAACACCACAATTTCATTACCGAAATAACCCGTTAGATTACCTAGCATCTGCTTTTTTGTGAGTATGCCGTCGAAGCTACAGTACATGTCATACAGTTCAATGGTTGTAAGCGTCTGAGAGCGGTTTTTGTACATATGATCAATATACGCACCGAGAGCAGAGTCATCAATACATGGCTCGCTATATACACTTTCACTAGTAGTCATTTTCCTGAAATTATCGTAGCAACACTTGTGATACTGGGCGTCTGTTGCAGGAAGGTCTGAAGAAGCCCCTTTTATCCTAAGTTCCACATTTCTGCCCCACTGATCATTTCTTCTGTCACATAGATCTAGGAGCACCTCCATAAACGTTGGTTGGCCAGGTCTATCTATTGTCTGACACTTTATGACCCGCTTTCACCTATCACAATGTTTGGGGTCTTTGGGAAAACACTCATTACCACAAATCAAGCAATGTTTCTGGAACTTGAACTCAGGTAACTGTGATCTACGCCTACGAACTGGGGGTTCACTTGGCAATTTTTCAGTGCCTTGACCACGTTTACATTTCATGCGCGCAATTATAGTTTTCGAAGTATATGTTAAGTAGCAGCTCTTGTGACAGTCGACCTGCGCCGCGTTTCTGTCTGAGTCGAGTGTCGCCTGCAGAGTGAGGTGGATGTCGTCATCTCGCTCCTTGCTGCACGTGATGATGGTGTGAATACCCGTCGCGGTACACGTACGCCAGGGCTCCTTGCCCCTGCAGGGTGCAAACAGACAGACACGCCCAGCCATCATAAAGCGCCTGAAAAAAAAAGAGTAATTCACATATTTGGCAAAAGAAAAACACCACTTGCGAGACAATATACATCACTGGATAAATATTATACCCAGATACCGCCATTTTTTACTGATCAACATTTGGCGACTTTCTAAATACTTTCATTAGATTCCCAATACCCCAAAACCCATGTTTACATGCCAAAATCATGGTTCTACCACATTCAAATTTAGATTTATGGCTAATTTTCGTTATTTTTCGTCCCGAATGGCGGCCATTTTGGATTTTGGTGTCGTTATCGACATCTGACGATGATAAAAACCCTGTCTGTTGGAGTGGGTTTTTATTATCATACTTCTATTGGATTCCCCATACCCAAAAACATAGATTTAGATACCAAAATCATGGTTCTAACATGTTGTGATCAAAATTATGGCCGATTCCCTATATTGGCCGGTCGTCAGGGCAACCATTTTGGATTTAGGCGTTTGCTATGGTTTGACCAAGGATGTCACATTGTCATCCCGCGGATCCGAGTTTAGAAAGCCCTAAGCACCATGATTCTGCAAAAAACTTTATACGACTAACAATTTCTAGGTTACCAAAATGGCAAGTGGACTATAATAGAATAACCTCAAAATAATGTGAAATGGTTTTAGAAATGTTGCAAAATACACGCGGCGACAGGTTCGCACAGGTTTTATCACGATACAGAATGACTTAGGCTAGTGTAGGCTTAGGCTAGTATAGGATTAGGCTAATGAATATTTTCTCTGGTGTTTTTCATACAGTTACAACGCCACCCCTACGATATTACAGTAATTGAAAAAACATGGAACCCATGAAAGAGCATATTCGACATGTGATGCTGTATGAGTTCCATAAAGGATCTAACGCTAGTGAATCCGCAAGAAACATTCAAAGAGTTTATGGAAATGATGTTGTGAGCGAATAGATGTGTAGGAGATGGTTTGAGAAGTTCAGAAATGGAGACTTCAGTCTAAAAGATTATCAGCGAACAGGACGACCAAATGAGTTACATGAAGAGTTGCTGAAAGCAACAGTGGAGAAAACCCAACGGTAACTGTAAGAGAACTTGGCCTGCAACTCGGCGTTAGCCATATAACCATTCATCGTCATTTGAAGTTGTTAGGTAAAGTAGTGAAGGTTGGAAAATGGGTTCCGCATGATTTGTCATAAGCGAATCTTCAACATCGTCCTGCATTAATTAATCGCAGAGGTGTTCTATTCCACCAGGATAACGCGCGTCCTCACACTGCTCGAATCACCACTGCCCAATTGGAGGCATTTGGTTGGAAAAAAATGCCTCATCCACCTTATTTTCCGGACATCGCACCTTCAGACTACCATTTATTCAGAAGTCTGCAACACCACCTAGATGGGCAAAAGTTGCAATCCAGGGAAGCTATCGAAAACGAAGTGATCGATATTTTTAACTCCAAACCAAGGGATTCCTTCGAACGTGGCATAAAAAACTTTTCTACAAGTGGGAGGAGGTTATAGAAAAAGAAGGGAATTATATTGATGATTAATTTGTCATTATGTCATTTAATTTTTTTTGTGAATAAACTAAAAATTCGAGCAAATTTGTCCTTATAAGTCCTTTAATTTTTGAACTAAAAAATCGAGCAGAATATATGTTACAACCTTATACTATCCCAATAGTTACGCACGTTGAAGTTATAATAATTTCTTGAATATTAGGTTTATAACCACTAATTAGGTCTTTTTTCAAAGCTTGAGATTTCACCAAAAGAATGAAATACAAGACATTTCACTATAGGCCTACTTTGGGATCTCCCAATTTTTAGCAAATAATCACGACTGTCGCGTTAAAAAAGCTGAGAAAAGAAAACCGTTAGTAGGAGAAAGGATCAGGCAATACACTTCGCGGCAAGAATAAAGAAGTCATTTTGAAAAATGAAATGTTAGATCTTACCTGTATGGGAATTTTGAATATCCAGGCCTCAGCATGTACTGGAGTGTCCACCACCCTCTTAGGTATATGTTTGTGTTCACACGCATAAAACTCTCTTCTGTTACACTCGCGATACTCGTGTTAATACTGTTCTCAATCGTATTAAGGTCCTTCGGGTTAACTGCATAAATGTTTCCTTTGAGGTACTAAAGAAATAAATCGATCTGGGGATCAAGGAGTTTGGTGATGCGTCAGTCACCGAATATACTTACTGTATGAGGGTTTGAACGACGGTTCAGGATCGACCTGCGGTCGATTCTGCAGCATCCCGCCTCATTTGTCTCGTATATAAATTAGTTACTTAACAGTAATTGGTAGCAAATAAGCTGCAACCCATTAAGCAATTAAGATCTGTACATTACTTTTTCAGTAATTTTAAAAATAAGGAGAGTAAAAATTTCCATTATTTCTGAAACTACCAAAGTAATGTAGTAATCTTAACTACATAATGGGTTGGAGCTTATATGACGCTAATTTCAATTGAAATAACTAACTAAACAAAACAAAAAGTCTAGTTGCAAACTGATTTTACATTACTAAAGTTTAGTGAAATTGTAACAATAAAAATTAATCACACATCGATTGTTTATCCATCGGTTTCTGACAGATGTTATGTGTCGGGATGGGGTCAAAACCTGGACGGTCAATTCCAACCTGTTTTGAAAGAAGTTGACCTCCCGATCCTCGAGGATTTCGACTGTGAGAGACGACTGCAACAAACAAAGCTCGGAACTAGGTTCCGTCTGGAAACCAATTCATTTTTGTGTGCAGGTGGTGAAGCTGGAAAGGACGCTTGTCGTGTAAGTTGAAACACTTCTCCAGAAGAGAATCTAGTCAAGGACTGTCCCGAGTCAGTCTAAAAAAATGGGGAGGTGGGGGTGCAGTGACGAGTTCTCTGTACGTTATGCATTTGGCTCGACCCAGTTCTTTTAAAGGTGATTTATTTTTCGAGGTTCGTGACCTTAACGCCCGTCTCATTGCCATCCGTTGAATGAAGGACATTCAACAGATTAATTAGCCAACCAACTTTTCTAAAAGAGTTTTAGGTCAATCACTACTTATTACTTATAGTCAACATGTCTTTTTTTGTGTGTGAAAAATGTTATTGGTTAATTTGGTTTCCAAGTGATTGTTCATTTTATATTTAATATCTGCGGTTAAGTTCATTAGTTAATTCCCGTCGATCAGCGAAGTTAAGTAACATTGAGTCTGGGTAGTAGTTGAATGGGGGACTGTCCTCTGCGTCCAAATTATGTAGCGACCCGTGGTTCGGAACCCACATAAACCTGTAGGTCCCCTTCGTCACAAGACCTTTGCTGTTACGGGGACAGTTTAACAACCTCAAAACAATATTGTCGGCCACGTTGCGACACCGTTTCTCGTGACACCTCTGCCCTCAGATGTAGTGACCTGTAGATGGTTTATATCGTAAGAAAACTGTAGTAGGTCCCATTTGTCACATGACTTTTGCACATTATTATTATTATCTTTGTCGTTTCCAATTCCACTTTGGTTAAATTTTTATATTTTACAGGGGGATGGAGGTTCTCCACTCGTCTGCAACGAGAATGGAGTCTACACCGTTATTGGGGTGGCATGGGGTATCGGATGTGGTCAAGACGGGATTCCAGGAGTCTACGTTAATGTGGCGAGTTTTAGTAACTTTATCACTAACCACATATACCGTTCTTAAGTACCTTTCTTTTGTATACCACAACAAAATGATGGAGAGAAACGCTTTTACCCGCATTTGCTCTCTAAATTACTTTAATGTAATTTCAGTTTTAAAATTAAATGAACGATTCATTTGGTCGTATATTAAAAATAGTTACACGTACTTTGGTAGTCGAATTGCGTATAGAAATATTATCATATGAATCTACAATGTAATAACTAATAATTAAACGAAATTTACTTCTTTAATACTTCATACCTCAAATTAATCAGCGATTAATTATTAAATCAATTATTGATTATTAATAAAAATAATGTAAAACCTGCATTAATATTACACACTGAAAAAATTAAAATTTTCTTTTAAAAAATTCAAGATTAATGTGTAAATTAAATATACTTTTTAATTATTTATATTAAAAATACATGTTAAGTTAACATTATTTAACTATTGGATCTTCATACGTTTTTGATAAATATTCAGTTCAGCGGTCACTTTTTTTTTTAAGTTCAAACTACGCCCATTCCGCCATCTGACGTCATTGAAATGGGCGTGGTTACGACTTTGCCAAATTTGAGGTAATGATAAACTGAATATTAGCCATGTTTTGATATAATTTTGCATTGAATATCTATGCTTGAAAATGCTCTTGGTCCAAAGCTTATCTTCACTTTCTCATTGAGAGTATGTTCGAAATATAAATGCGCTTCATTGTGCTTCATCTTTTATTATTATTATTATATTATTATTATTTAAATGCAAGTTTAATTACACATATTAAGTACGAGTAAGTGTGGTAAAACTCTGTGGCATGGTTTAAATCTAAAATGTTATAAAATTGTGTTTATAAAAATTTGAGTCACACCATTGTCGTATTTCAGTTTAATATTTATATGAAATAATGTTAGCTCATGTTTAACCTTCAAATTAATTAGTAAATAAAACAAATTGTTAATCATGTATTTCATTAAAACTTTCGTTGCAGTAAAAAGAAAAATAAATAAAATTGCTTTGAATTTACACACACACACACACACACCACATACATATACATATATATATATATATATATATATATATATATACTGTGTGTATATATAATGCTAATGACAATGATGAGCTTTATTGGCAGGATATAAACCCCATAAAATAGTATAATATTGTTGAAGGTAATAAGCGATAAAATAAATCAAACCGTAATAAATTTAAAAAAAAAAAATTATGACAGAGAGAAAAATAAAAATAAGACGCGTACTGAAACAAATAGAAATAAAAACTATCCACAACTAAGCCTACAAAAAGAAAAAATGGGAATAAAGATAAAAAGTACACATAGCGACACTACCAACATATATATATGTAATGATAATGGTAATGATAATGATAATATTTATTGGCAGGAGAAAGAGCCCATAAAATTAAAAGGTACAGTATCCATCAATGTAATCAATGATACAACTAATTATGAAACAATAAATTTAAAAACAAAACAAAAAATGACACGGTAATAAAGAAATAAAGATAATACACGTAAAGAAACGAGAAATAATAAAGTACACGAAATGGAATTGTTAATGCGGGAGTTAAGTAGAGATAGCTATAGACAAACGCCTTCATTCAAAGAGGTTTAGTTCTAGAAGACGTAAAGCAGGACTGATGAATACCTTGGACAATTGGATTGTCTGAATTTTTAATCGTATTGAGCGCGTCTTGTTACTTCAGGGAGGCTTGGAACGGTGCGGCAAGCGAACATTTGAGAGGCTGAGCATCTTGGAGGTAACTTATGCAGCTGTTTATAGGATCTGTTGTAAAACAACTACGGTTCTGCAGGAACCTTTTTTATAGTTAACCCAGAATTGCTGCTCATAAATATTAGTACAGAAAACACGAAAAGGAAAGTCTTTAGTTTCGCTTGTACAAAATTTTAAGTTCTTTATAATCATGTTTGCCTCAGTACAGTAACTTCGATATTTTTTCCTTATGTCTGAGTTGTCACTCAAAGAGCTGGTGATAGTTTGATCGAGATACTTAAATTCTTGTACCTGCTCCATTGATTCGTCTCTCATTTAGAGCTTTTAGGAAAGACTTGCATACCCTTAGTTTTAGTAACAATGAAATTAATGCCATGGTTCTGTAAATATGATTCACAAGTTTTTATAAGATGATCCAGACCTTTCACCAAAGGCAGGGCCGGATTAAGACCTTTAGAGGCCCTAAGCACTTAAAAGATTTTGGTGCCCCATATATATGTAATTCAAAATATAAACAAAAATAAACCATAAAATAAAATTTTATTTTTTGAAATGAAACAAAACTTACAGTAAGATGGAAAATAATGTTTATTTTTGTATACTTCCACTTCATTTATATTTGAAAAGTTTTCTCCTACTTTTTTTAATTGCAAAGTCTTTGATCAGATCCTCAAAACTAATCTTACGTAACACATCTGCTTCTATACTTAGTAGAGATAAGGCATCCAGCCTGCCTTGTTGCATAGTTGTTCTGTTGGTATTTTTAATATACTTCAACTGAGAAAATGAATGCTCAGCTGAGCAATTTGTGACCATTAATGTTAAAAATATACGAAAGGCAATTTCTACATTTGGGAAGGCACACTCAATATTGTCTTCTACAATTATTTTATAAAGTTCAGCATGACTGAATCTTGTTTTTACATTTTTTTTTGCACTGAACTTATGGCACACAAATGAGTGAAACTGCTGAAGCTCAGCAGAGAAATTAGTGTTGAAGTCCTCTGGGTAAGCATCAATCATCTTTATACAACCCTGAGAATACCTTTCAATTTCAGTAGATGATGAAGTGGTGACATTATGTGGCACATCACTTAGAAAAGAAAATCTCTCTGCTATTTATTTGTATATCTCTCCTCTTCTTCTCATCTCAGTTTCAAGTTTGTCAACAATTGTGTAAAAGGTGGTGATAAGAAATTTATCTCTGGCATTCAGATATACTTCTGGTGCATCTCCGTCATTGGGTACCTTCTTTCTGATACGTTTGCGAGTTTGAGCTGCCTTGTAATCAACATCTGGTAGCATTTCCTTTGTAGCTGCTTCATATCTTTCAAATTCATCTCGTGAAGTGCACAGTTGGTCAGCTAATGATCCATACAGATCTGCACATGTTTTTAAGTTCACATCCTTATTCTGTAGAACTTTGCTTACTCTATGAAAATTTTGCAAAATCTCATCCCAAAAATTCAACATAAAAACGAATTCTAGCTCTTGCATCTTATTTGCAATATTATTTGCTTCTCTTCTAGTGTCTCCCTTTTGTGACTGTCTTCAGCTATACATTCTAACGCTTCTAAAATTTTAAGGAAAGATTTCAAAATTGCTGCTGTTGCCATAGCATGTGCCTCCCATCTGGTATCAGAGAGGGATTTTAAGACACTTTCATTTCCAATACAACCTTTAAGAATTTCCCACCTGCTGGTTGAGGCTAAAAAAAAGGTATAGAGCAACTGCACTGTAGAGAAGAAATTAACCGCCTCTTGACAGCAGTCAACAGCACTTCGGCCTACCAGATTTAGTGAATGGGCTGCACAGGGCACATATATAGCAAACTTGTTTGTTTCTAAAATTTTTTGCTGCATCCCCTTATAACGCCCAGACATGTTGGCAGCGTTGTCGTAAGATTGACCCCTACATTTTGAAAAGTTTAGCTTACAAACTTCACGTAAGTACTGCAACACCTGATTTGCCATTTCCTCACCAGTATGGCTTTTCATTTTCAGAAAGGTTAAAAAGCGTTCAATAGGCTGTCCATCTTTTAAGTACCTAAGTACAACACTTAACTGATCGATATGTGATAGATCTGGTGTTGAATCAACTGACAAACTAAAATAACCAGAAGATTTTACTTCGTCAACAATGAGTGCGTGGACCTTTTGAGCCATTAGTTGAATGAGTTCCTCACAGGTGGTTTTGGACAGGTAAGAAGGATTTCCTTTGCCAGAATTTCCATATTTCAAAATGTGACCTGCTAAAAATGGATCAAACCGGCTTATGAGCTCAAGCAGCCCTAAAAAATTCCCATTCTGCAATGATCCAAATCTTTCTTCTGTTCCTCGAAAAGACAAGCCACGTTCAGCTAACGTACAAATAACAGCTATGACACGCCTCAAGACATGTTCCCAGTAATCACACTCTTCCTGAATTTGTTTTTCCAACTGTTGTCCCAACCCCGCACCTTGTCTGCGAGTTAAGTATGTTAGCATAGAGTCTCGGTGAGTAGTGCTTTTTTCATGATGATCAATTACAATAGTATTTCGCCAGTCACTGAACCCTTCTCTTATAACAAAATGTGAGACATTTTTAGGAGCAAACAGTTTACAAACATAACAGTAAACTGATCCTGTTGATGGTGAATACAATAACCACTCTCTCTTGTATTTCTCACCATTGGCTTTTGTCCCAACGAAAAGTTTTTGTGAACAGTATCTTGCTGGTTTGCCACTACTGAAATGCCGGTAAGACTTGTCAAATGGCCCATTGTGGTGTTGACAGTCACTGGGTCCACAAGCAATCCAATAAGCCACATCATCAGCAGAGAAATCAAGCCACAACCCTGGATCTTTTGCTATATTTACTTCATCTTCTGCAGACTGATTCATTTCACCACCATCACCATGGTCCACTAAACTTTCATTTTCAGCAATTATTTCAACCCCAGAATGTCTTGTAAAGCAACTTGAATCAACATTTGCAGTAGAGGTATCAAGAGAATTTACAGGCAAAGTGAGATCAGTAGTGAGACATGTGGTAGATGAACCTGCTTGTGACACCTCGGTGATTCCAACGTCATCATATTTTGATTTTGAAGTGATCAAAGTGGTATTTGTGTCCACTTCTGATGACGGAGATTGGTTTTGATTCAGAATCGGTATATCATGTTGACGTTGTGGTCGTGGAACTTGTGTGAAGAAATCAGTCAGCTTTGCAGTCTTGGACTCTAAATCCAAAGTCTTCTCTTGTTTCTCTTTTGATAGTTTTCGCTTTTGTGCACCACTTAACTGAACACGTTTCATCTTGGTTCTTGGGGTCTGTAAAATACAGAAATAAAAAGAATATTTTATTTGTATATTATGTGGCAATCAACACAGTTACACATATCACAATCTTGGCTTTGTTCTTTTATTCTCAGAAAGACAAAATGGGAACCGTACACAACCAAAGTGGCAATTTAAATATAAGTGGCAATTAAATATAACTCAACCGAAATATCAACTCGAAATGTTGAATACAAATCAAATCGAAAGAAGGAACCAAAAGAAGGAACCGAAAGAAGGAACCGAAACCTATAAAATAAAAATACTTAACATTAGAATTAATAATACGCAATCTATAAAAATATCAATATTAACATTTCACTATTAACGAGCCACATTTTATATTTACATTTATTTATTTATTTAAAACACAATATTTAATTATAGGAAATATGAACATTTGCTTAGGGCCTAAATTGTCCTAACTACGTTTGATGTTATATATACATTACAAATTATTCACTCTGGTTATTACAATCTAAATTCTTTTATACTGTTATGACAATAGATAAATAAATTATAAAATAAAGATACGTGTATGATAAAATATTGTTATATATACAAATAAAGTACACTTCATAGACTTACCCTAGAGAAGAAGAGAGAGCAACAGATAAACTTCTTCAACGCTAATTAACTTAGGTCAGTATATCTTATTATTATAATGGCCGTGATAAACATCACTTGATACAACAGCAATATAGAGAGTTTATAGTTTCTTTTATTTTAATATTAATTTATATTACAATTCTATAAACCTAAATCTTTCTGTAAAACAATACCAAATGATTATGTAAAATATATATTTAATATTATATGCACAAATCACACGTTCAGAATAACTTCCTATAGCACACGAAAATATTTAATCTATATGTATTTTTAATATGGCGCTCAAAGATTTGATATAAACAAAATAATAACGCAAAGCGTAAAGTGTGTGATTACAACGAAATATATTTATTCTCTCAAAAGGGTTGTTGTTCACTACAAATTCAAACAATGAAAAAAAATAAATACTATATATGAATATATATAATTCAGTTTTCAACAGCTTATAGGCTATAAGCCGCGATTATAATAGTATAATAAATCCATGGTAAATCCGACAATGGAAAATTTCTGTGGTGCCCCCCTTCCCTTGATGCCCTAAGCACGGGCTTATTTTGCTTAATGGTTAATCCGGCCCTGACCAAAGGGCTTATTAACACCATATCCTCGGTAAAGACCAAGTTACTTATCCTCATGTCATCTGTACGGCATCCCACAATATATATATATATATATATATATATTAAACAGTAGAGGAGAGAGTAAGAAGCCTTGTCTAAAGTTTGGTGTGTATACCAAAATTTAAAATTTAAAACATGATGGAACACTCCTGTCTTCTAATTGTTTAAATAGAATATTGTGATTCACTCTATCATATGTTTTGCTTATATCCAAACAACAACTATAAATAGTTGAATTACTGACAATATATCTAAATAAAATCTCTTTCAAAGCATAAATACACAGGTCAGTTGAATGGGATCTTTTAAAACCAAACTAATTAGGGGACGTCCATAAATAATTAATCATTTATGTATAGATTGTAACTTATATACATATTCGGACTGGCTGGTTCAAAGACGTGCCGAAGAACTTTTTAAAACTAATTGACAAAATGGAGAAGAAGAAAAACCCTTTTCTAACATTCCCCATCTTGAATATTTAATGGAAATCAGCATTTCAATTCAACCTTGGATATCTATCTATCTGCTTCATAACATACACAACCCAGTCAAGGACTGCCCAAAGCCGCTGTGGAAATGGGGGAGTGCAATGGTCAGCTCGCTACGAGTAATTTATTTGGCTTTACTCAGTTCTCCTTTAAAAGGGATTTGGTTTCTAGGATGGTGGCGTTACCGTCTGTCTCAGGGGCCTTCGTTGGACAAAAGACGTTAAACGGAACAGTCAACCAACCAACAGGCAACAACATACACGTAACAATTACACTAAATTTCAATTGTATACATGGAGTTGTAAATTGTATTCTTTTAACAAATGGAAGCACTGTTTGGGTTAGATCCAAATGTGGTTGATCAATTGGAATTTAACCTTCGTTACAACTATTCGTATACACTATATCGCTGAGGGACAGCCAACGTCTGTAGCTCAGTGGATAACATCGTTTCCCTACAAGTGAAGTGAAGACACTGAGGTCGGGGGTTCGAATCCGATGATGATGGAGTTAAAGCAATGAGCCGCATTAGTTGGCCTGAGCGATTTGCCAGTTTCTGGTCCTCCTGACTAATTATATACTTATTACAAAGATCATGATTGGCCTCAAAGTTGATGGCGTTATCATGAACTGTCGTCCAATCATGGCAAATCTTTCATCAGTTATACGCAATACGTTATAGCATAGTCGATATATATATATATAGTCAAGGGGATTACTCTTGCAAGAATGCCTGCGCTTCAAACCCTCAGTGAGTAGTCAAATAGGTATATACATTTTTAAAATGAGGGTGAATTAGGCAAATTTTATTAAGTAATTTCAACGTACAATGTTTATTCTTATAAAATTATGTATTTAATTTAAAATTTCTTAATTAATTAATTAATTACTATTCTTAAAAATTGCAATATTATGATCATGCAACTTGGACGGGGATATTTTTGCAGTCAATCAAAGTTGCTGGGGGTTGATGACGTATGACTTCACTGTAAACAAAAATATAATGGCTTCTTATATTCAAAGCATTCAATGTCACTATATTGTATATTGTAAATAAATGCAAAATGGCTTTAAAGTGTGCCGCGGTACTCTGTAACAATGTAGAAACTTTCATTTGAGTAATGACATCAGTAATGACGTAAAAAGAAAACGGAGAACAAGTGACTCTCCTTTGGGGGATCAAAGTCAAGAGTCACTAAGGGCCAACAGCTGCTCACTGACTCAGTCAGATTCCAGCGCAGGCTGAGAATGCCGGAAGGCCAACACTGTACATATATCTACACTGTGGTTGCAGTAAACAGATCAACCAACCAACTAACATTTTTTTTCAGTTGTAAATTGAAAGTGAAGTGAGAAAGATGTGCTTTAATCTCAGATTTAATGGAACTTCTAAAAGCTGACAGTGAAGTGTTACCTTATATGTAGTTCAAAAGATTGGAGAAAGGTATACTGTAATTTGTGAAGATGTGATGTGGAGTATAATTTACAAGAAAAGGTGAGCAAGTTAGGTTTAGGTGTGTGCGCCAAAAAGTGTACATGTAAATTATACCTTTCGTCGACTAGGTTGTCAGATTTTGTCTCGCAGAATGCGACCCAAAATTTTTCCGAGGTTTTTTTTCCTTGAGACCAATTTTTTTTAAAATTGAAACGATTTCTTCAACGGTTACAACAAACAAAATGAGAAAAATTTTATTAAAACAATGCTTAATAATGCTTGAATTTTAGATCAAATGCGGGACGTCTGGCTCATTTAGCAGTAATTGAATTATTGCAATGTTTACTTTTTTGGTAACTTGATGGGTGATTAAGTTAATATCGAAAATAAGTAACGGCGATCCTTCAGAATCCGGCCGTAAATTAGTTTAAAAAAAATAAATCGTTATTTGACGAATGGTTACCGGTATTGCTTTTAATGCACTAAATTAGTTTTTTTTTTAATAATTGTAAATTAAACATGGCAAGCAGACTTATCATTGAATGCATGGTTAGGTCAACTGTACACCGTTCATGATTGGTTAGGTTACAGTATATCAAAGTTGGTTAACTGAATGCCCGGTTAGTTCAACTAACCGGGCATGATATTTTCGTAACAACTACTCCCATACACGAGTTTTTTTTGTTGTTCGCCCTCTCCGGAATGGACCAGAGGTTCAGCGCACTAGTGATGATGTGTTGTGTTCGTTGTTGTGCTAGAGCGGTACAGTCTGTCATAATGTGTTCAGTTGTTTGTGGTGTCTCCTGGCACAGGTGGCAGGTGTCGTCTGTGGAGTTGTCTAGTCTGTGTTTATATGTCTGTAGACTGTAAGTTGGGGGTGATGTCCACATCGGAATCGTGCTAAGTTAACGTGATCCGATCTGCTCAGGGTGGTCTCTGACCTGTTAATGGGTGGCGGCTTCGCACCTAGGACCGCATTCGGACCGAGTCGTGTCAGTGCTTTGTGGGTTCGGTGTGCGTGTGCGTGTGCGTGTTTTCGATACTGTGTGATGTCTGTGGGGCATGGTATGGAATGGAGTATTTGGTTATAATGTCTCTCTGGTGTTACCTTAATGGTGCGAGGTGTCGGTGCATGATTGTACATGTAGTGGCAAGGGTGTTGTAGGTTAGTTGTCGCTGCTGCCAAATTGTGTTCCCCTCATGTCTAAATGTTCCCTAACTTTCAGTATTTTTGTTTGTGTGTGCAGGTGTTCTATTGGTGTTGAATGCATCCTCTAATGACACGAAGTGCGTTGTTTTGTATTGTCTGTAAGGTGTTTATATGTGTGTGTGAGATAATGGGTGCCCAGCATGGGCTAGCATAGTCCATAACTGAGCGAATATATTGTTTGTATATGAGTATTGTTGTTTCCTGTTGGTGTCCAAAGTTTGTGCCTGTTAGTACCCTAAGCGTGTTAAGTCTTGACGTACATTTGTTTTTAATGTCCTGAATGTGGTTTGCAAAAGATAATGATGTGTTGTACGTGACTCCAATTATTTTCGTCCTGTGAGTGTAAGGAATGTTGATGTTGTTTAGTGTAAGCTGTGGAGTTATCTGGTGTTCTTTTGTGTTGCTTGTAAACAAGGTGATGGTTGATTTTGTGGGAGCTACTTTGAGTTTATTGTGTGTGAGCCAGTCTTGTATACTGTTTATGTATGTTTGTAGGTTATTTGTAGCGGTGTCGATGTTTGTGGGTGGATGTTAGAGTGATGTCATCTGCATATGATGATAATGTAAGCTTGTTATCTATGGGTGTTGGAATGTCATGCATGTATAAGTTGAAGGTGTTGGTGAGAGAACA